>JAZAYU010000092.1:0-42061 GCA_038501625.1 Corbicula japonica | reverse complement strand
TCGTTAAAGTTCTAAGCAAAATGGAGGACAATATAGTTTATTGTGAAAGAAACTTGATACTGAATGTATTATTTTTAAAGTTCTAAATGTTGAGGATAGTTAAATTTATAAGTTTTTTTCTTTATCTGATTATTTTATTATGACAGAATAGTGAAATAAAAGTATCTGTTGTTAACATTATTAATTATTTATTCAAAGGCAATGTTAATAAATACACTGCCCCTGCCCCAAGATTTGCAAAAGAAGTGCCCAATTTTGAGCCCGACGCGCACAATGTGCCCTGTTTTGAGATCCACTTCCCTGCCCTTCCGAAATCCTAGCTGGAGCACTGCTCAGTTGTTATCATTAAATAAAGTACAGACATGTGACGTCTTTGATCCGGTCCGCGTTTTATACACGTCCTTTTTTAGACTGGTTTACGGTCAATAATTGCAAGTTGACTGATTCTTACGTATAAAATATTGAAGCGCAAAGACCAGTCTCCAGAAACTGAAAGTAGTTAACAAACTTCACAACAACGTTTAGAATGAGCCATTATTTAATGGAAGCTGTTAAATACGAACACTGGCACTCTTTTGTTGCGAGATTTTGAGTATATATCAACTGATCCCATGCCATTGGCGACAAGTCCCGAGTCTGAGCGATTTGAACCAATGAATGTAGGTACCGGAATCAAGCAACCTCCTGTACTTTCCCCCGTAAATCAGACTGAAACTAAACTTGAATCCAACCTTCCGACGTATTTGGATACCAAACTGAGTCCCACTCAGAAGCTATCCTTGAGCTAGCTGTAGCACAAAAACACATTGCCTCAACCTGACTCTGACTCCAGCCCCCAGTCCTTCCATAATAATTTCAAATGCAGATTCATCAGATTCATTTCACATTAATTGCAACCTTAAAGAAACTTTTCCTGCCAATGGAAATTATTTTTCCATAGACAGGCAGTCATTGGATTGGCAGTAACTTCGTTCTGGCTGAACAGTTAAATCACTTAAGGGTTTCCTGTTAAGGAACCAGACCTTATGATGCTTGGTGAAGCTGAATAAAATTCCTAGTGTTTATTTACATGAATTAAGAAAAAATCTCAATTTGGCTGATTTTGCGACTGATTTTTTTCCCAATTTCAAGATTTTACGACGCGAAAATTTCCCAATTGTAGGGGAAGGGGAACCTTTCCCCTTTGGGGAAAAAAAAACGCTGCACCCGTTTTTGAAAGAAATATAAAATCGAGCAGAAAACCCAGAAGTTGAAGTCAGAACTTTAACCATTTTGATTATTTTTGTGACATCGATTATTAGCTTTATGGTTGAATGGTGAGTTTTTTTTAAATTTCAAATCAGAATAAACTGAGTAATACTGTAAAATTTGTAGATGCCTAATATCGGCCGTAATTAAACCCTACCCACCGGACTCTTGACTCGCCAATTTAATAGTAATGTGTGTGTGTACATTGTAAATAATGACCTTTATTAAATTAAATTGTAATTTCTTAATGAGCAAGTAGACTGAGGCTATTTTTGAAGGGAGATACATATTTCCTTTTGATTTTACAATAAACAGGAATGCATAGAGTTTACATGTATTGTTAAAGGCATAGCAGGATAATTAAAGAGTTGCGGAACTACAGTAGTTAAGGTCAACGAATATCATTTTTGGTATGCTTAAATGGGCTGGGGAGAACCTTGCTACTTAAAATAAAAAAGTTAAGTGTTGTATAATTTTATTCTGCGATTCATATAAGTTATTATCAAATTTGCGTAACTGACGATCCATAGATGACGAGGATGCTGAGGAAAATGAATTAAAAAAGTAATTATACAAGCCCTCTACAACATCCGGGTACTCAGTATGGCATCCAGTTGATGTAAACATCAAGAAAAATGTGAAAAAAAGACAATATTTTATGTAATAGACATTTGTAGAAGTGCATTTTCTCGAAAAAGAACAAAAAGGTATTTTTAAGAAAGCGAAATTGCACGTTATCACTCGGTGAAAGTAGCAACTTTTAATGTAATATGAAAAGGTCAGAGGTAGTAAACAAATTGTCCAACTTACCATTTTGCAGAAATAAGTGTACCAACATGAAAAGCGTGCATCGCATGAAAATTTACATCAAAACACCCGTGTATTTACCGACGGTCGTTATATTTAAAGGCGCCATTACATTTAAGGTTATTCCCAACCTGTTCGAGCCATCGAAGTTCGTCTGTATTTTATTGATAATTAAAGTTAAATTACAATAGTTTGATTGTTTTTCTTACTGTTTAAAGGACACAACCTGATTATTGAAAATATTACTTTGGTCTACGAAGTTTTTTACGCACTGTCAATCGGCAATATGTCAAGTGAAAGTTCTGCATACACAGTACTTGAATACAATTTCTTACCGGATTTAATTCATGTCTACCGATGATTTGATGCTTAAAGGTGAATTTTGTTATATATTTTCAGTGTCTAATCATCAGGTTGGGAATAACCTTAAATGTAATGGCGCCTTTAAATGTAACGACCGTCGGTAGATACACGGGTGTTTTGATGTAAATTTTCATGAGATGCATGCTTTTCATGTTGGTACACTAATTTCTGCAAAATGGTAAGTTGGACAATTTGTTTACTACCTCTGACCTTTTCATATTACATTAAAAGTTGCTACTTTCACCGAGTGATAAGTTGCAATTTCGCTTTCTTAAAAATACTTTTTTGTTCTTTTTCGAGAAAATGCACTTCCACAAATGTCTATTACATAAAATATTGTCTTTTTTCACATTTTTCTTGATGTTTACATCAACTGGATGCCATACTGGCTACCCGGATGTTGTAGAGGGCTTGTATAAATTATTTTTTACTCAGTTTCCTCAGCATCCTCGTCATCTATGGAGCGCCAAATAAGCATATTTGATAATAAGTTAGAGGAATTGAAAGAAAGAACCTATTACAACACTTGACTTTGTTAAATTTAAGTGGGATTTCAAATTGTAAACTTTACATATTAACTTCTTAAATATGAGATTGGAAAACGGACGATTCGGTCCACTTATACAGCCTTGTTGGACATTATCACCTAGAACGCGAGGACTGCATGGCCAGAATTTAAAGCCAATACAATCAAGAGTAAAGATGATAGTCTATATTTTATCACAATTACAACAAATGCAAGACAAAATTTTGACGATTTGTCTTGATTAAACTCGCTAATTAACCAAATTAGACTTGATTTTCACTGCACTTAGACCGTAGAGCAGTGGTTTGCAAATAGGCTTTGGTCAATTTGAAAAGAAAAAAAACACAATGCATTAATTTATTGAAAGTTCTAAAAAAGAAGTCTGTGGCTTTTATTTTATTTATTAAAAAATAAAAGTCCGCACGTTTTTGAAAGAAATATAAAATCGAGCAGAAAACCCAGAAGTTGAAGTCAGAACTTTAACCATTTTGATTATTTTTGTGACATCGATTATTAGCTTTATGGCTGAATGGTGAGTTTTTTTTAAATTTCAAATCAGAATAAACTGAGTAATACTGTAAATTTTGTAGATGCCTAATATTGGCCGTAATTAAACCCTACCCACCGGACTCTTGACTCGCCAATTTAATAGTAATGTGTGTGTGTATATTGTAAATAATGACCTTTATTAAATTAAATTGTAATTTCTTAATGAGCAAGTAGACTGAGGCTATTTTTGAGAGGAGATACATATTTCCTTTTGATTTTACAATAAACAGGAATGCATAGAGTTTACATGTATTGTTAAAGGCATAGCAGGATAATTAAAGAGTTGTGGAACTACAGTAGTTAAGATCAACGAATATCACTAAGTCTTTTGGTATGCTTAAATGGGCTGGGGAGAATGTTGCTACTTAAAATAAAAAAGTTAAGTGTTGTATAATTTTATTCTGCGATTCATATAAGTTATTATCAAATTTGCGTAACTGACGATCCATAGATGACGAGGATGCTGAGGTAAATGAATAAAAAAAGTAATTATACAAGCCCTCTACAACATCCGGGTACTCAGTATGGCATCCAGTTGATGTAAACATCAAGAAAAATGTGAAAAAAGACAATATTTTATGTAATAGACATTTGTAGAAGTGCATTTTCTCGAAAAAAAACAAAAAGGTATTTTTAAGAAAGCGAAATTGCACGTTATCACTCGGTGAAAGTAGCAACTTTTAATGTAATATGAAAAGGTCAGAGGAAGTAAACAAATTGTCCAACTTACCATTTTGCAGAAATTAGTGTACCAACATGAAAAGCGTGCATCGCATGAAAATTTACATCAAAACACCCGTGTATTTACCGACGGTCGTTATATTTAAAGGCGCCATTACATTTAAGGTTATTCCCAACCTGATCATAATTTTTAAAGCTCAGATTATGACTTTCTGTAAACTTTTTTTAAAACTATCCTCGAAATATGCGACGTTTTTGAAGCATCGCTTTTTGAGGTAACGCTTGCCAATAAATGAAAAAATATATAGAGTGTCAAAATATGAAATGTTAAAGAAGCATGCGTTCCTCTAAATATTTGGAGTAAACCCCCACCACTTGTAATTGTATCAAGTCGCGAAAACATATTACAATTAAAAATACAACAAGCAACATTTAACTTACTCGTAAAATAATTTGTCTGGCTCGTGTCGTTCTTTGGCATTTCCGTCACCTTCCCATAAAATTATTTCTTTGGAAGGATCTTTCGTGAAATACTTGTTTGATGGCATGTTTTATTCAACAGCTGATTGGTACGACACCTTTTCCCGCCACCAACAGCTATTCTTAGTTTCATGTAAAATATTATTATGTTATATTAATCGAACGAATGAAAGCGACTCGCGCAGACGTTTTCAGTAAAATAAATACATTTTATTTCCTATTTTGAGAAACCTATCCTGTAAACTTATGAATATTGCAAACCACGAGAATAACAAAATAAATGATCAATGTGTTCAAATAAGTTAAGTAAAACTTAGAATTTCTCAACAACCTCTAGTTTGGTTCCACCAAAGACCTATATATAGGTCTTTGGTTCCACTGGAGGAGCTTTGTCCTGAGACCCAGCGCCCGAAACAATCCTCGCATAACCAATTATATAAGAAAAATGTTACTTTGTGCCGTTAGTTAAACTTTATTTGGGGAGATATTTTAGATGCTAGATTGAAATAATGTCGTCAGATGTCGTGTGATACGGTCGTTTTGGTAATCATTAAGTTCACATTGTGTGAAATAGAGCCCAAAGAAGTTTAATAATAGTTTCTGATAATTTTAAAACCCATAGCATTTTTGTTACCAATGACTAACAAGCAATGTTAAAGTAATTAAAGGTAACGTTAGGAATGGTGCAAAAAGAAAACAAATCAGTATATTCAATAAGGTAACATCCCTTTTTGCCCCTAGAAACAAAATCGTCATGAAGTAAGGTGTTCAAATCAGAATAAAAGTCAAGTTGTTTGGTTATATAGTCAATATCCCTTGGTAACACAAGTAACAAATGTAACAGCGGTGTATGCTTAAGGTAACAGAGGATAATATGTAACTGTCTTTTAACTTAATTTCAGTTTTAGAATATATATTTTAGTCTTCATTGAGTTAGCAACAATATAAGCAGCTTCTGTCCCGGTTAGCTCAGTTGGTGGCGTCGTCGGAATTGCAGGGCTAGGCGCTGTAGCCGTGGCGGTTTGGGTTCGCTCCAAGGGTACAGGCAATATTATTTTAAATGTTCAGGGATGAAAGCTTGTTTTAGGTTTTATGTAAAAAAAACAACCTTAATTTCAGTTTTAGAAAATATATTTTAGTCTTCATTGAGTTAGCAACTATGTAGGCAGCTTCGTTTTTAAATACATTTATAAATTTGTGGATTGTACTTAAATCATTGTGACACTGGAATAGTTTATAAAACAGCCACCAAATATAACTTTTGGTAAAATGGATGCAGGAAGAAAATTTGCTTGAAACATATCTGCCACATAGTAAATGAGAAGATAGTGAAATGCGGGGTTAGTGCATTTTAATGAGATAGATTGATGCTAATCGTTATCCTTAATAAATGTTTCATGTCGGTTTCCATTTCATTTTAATTTTGACGTAACCTTTCTCTACTCAACAGACTTGACAGATGTTACATCACAGTTAAGTCCATATGATGTTATCTCGGAGGACACCTTTTCGGAATCGTATTAATACGAATACAATTTGGGCATTATCAAACAGCTTTCAAACGACTCAGAAGATTCAGAGGAAAGTATGACATCAGTTTCTTATAACATATCCTCATCCATGGCTGAAGGTTATGAAGCTGAGATTGTAAACCAGTCTCAAATCTCAAGCATCTGTTTGGCTGAAATGGCGACTGGTCGCCATTTCAGCCAATCAGATGCTTGAGATTTGTGACTGGTTTCCATGCTCAGTTTTATAACCTTGGGCACATAACTCCAGATTTGCACTGTCCTCATGTCTTGTTAGGGCATCGCTTAGCCGGAAATCGGGATTTGGGACGTCCTCTTGGCCTATTTGGAAACATTTTTATGGTATTTTCTGGCTAGATGGCGTAGACTTTACATTGACTTTAATTTGGGGGTTTTGGACTTCTCGACAGAGATTTAGTACTACAATGGTCATCATTGGATCGGCTGCCGTTAAGCTTAAATACAAATTTCCTCTCCATGGTTTGCAATACTAGAGAATCTATTTGGACGTGGTGTTCTTTTCCTAGTTTGAACTGTCCACTATTGACCACCTGAGTACGGAAGCCCATTAGGGCCGTTTTGAGTTAGAAGTTAGAAGGCAACGATTCGGACATAGATGTTAGATCTTAGAACTTAGGTCTTAGAACTTAGAAATTAGACGTGAAAACGCCATATTGAATGGAAGACAGACAAGAAGATGGATGTGAGATAAACTTCTTATTTTAATTATTTTAATTTTATTTATTATTTCTTATATCACAGTAACGGTTATTCGTAAAAGCCATCTGTAAATTTAAAAACAAAGGTTACCAACATGATATTTTACAGCGCTCTGCATGCCTGGTAATTAACCCTTCTACAGTTGATCATTATGCTTACCTCTTTGGTTGCATGACGGTGGCAGGGGTTTAAGAGTTTATGAAGGTTTATGGGGAAATCTTTTCTTAAAAGAACCTATAAGCTCGATTTTTTTCTTTTATCCCTGTCATCGTGTTCTTGCTGATTTTACTCCAGGAGCTCTGGTCTCGGTAAGATTATTTAGTACCCGCCCTTTGGCTTTGCAGTGCTATTAGATTCTTATGTTTTATATGTTTGTGTGCTTTTGCATGCAACATTGTTGAGCCAATTAGTGGGTTGGAGTTGTTTCACCAAGACAACTTGTATTTGTTTTGTGAAATGAGAACCTGTTGGGGCAGGTGTGAGGTAGGTGCACCCTATAACCTGGTTTAAACACCCAGTGGCAATTTGATTTGTCACTGACCGTTCCAAGGCGGTAAGCCCTCGGGTTCTCATTTTTGTTAATTGTTAGTGGTGTCTCTTTTGAAACTGATAATTTTATTAACCATGCTCTCTCCCTCTCTTCTTTTTGACTGTGTGGGGAGGCTGTTTTTTCTGAATGTGGCGATTCCTTATATGCATATTTCACCTTTTTTTGCAAGATGACAATTTCAAGAGCAACTTGAGGTTCAACCTTATTACTTCTTTTACTTCAGAGAAAGGGAAAAGGAAGGCGAAAGTAAAGGCATATATAAACGTTATGTCATCATCTAGCAAAGGTTTCTGCAGAAAACGAAGGAATACAAAGGTATTTTATTAGAGTATTTAGACACTCGGCTCATTTGCAAATAAATGACCTCGGAAAAAATGTCCGATTATTTAACAGGGAGGTGTTGTATTTAGTGAGCATCGATAACTAAATCAATAAGGTGTAACTCATTGATTCATATGAAAACTCTATAGTACATGAACTATTTAGTTTCTAAAATAACTCTATCAAGGATAAAAGTAACGGTCACATGAAGTCTACATTCGCATATAGTCAATTTTCGTGCTAGGTTTATTTTTATCTCACCAGAATTTTGTAACCAGGTGATTTTTGCGATCAAATCAAAATCTGGCTGGCTAGTTGACAGGCTGTATAAGTTAAATTAGATTTCAACACAAGTTGTGGGAATTATATATTGGTAAATGTTCTTTCAAAGTTATAAAAATAATTCATTTCTTTTAAAAAGCTGTTTGATTTTTATGAAATTTGCTATGATTATTTCTCTTGTTAAAATGTTGCTATGCAAACCAAAGGATTTGCAATCAAGGGAATGTCAACGCCACACAAGCAACCTAGCTACCATTTATTTTCATTTGCAACCATTTACTTTCATATCAACCAATGACTTCACAAGCCAACAAGTGACTCCAGGTAGCCATTGATTTTTCTTATCAACAGGTGACACCCATAGCATCCATCAATTTTCCTCAGTAGCCATTGACTTCAATGCAACAATTGCTTTTCCTTAGCAACCATTTATTCCATACCAACAAAGTATTCTTAGCGACCAGTGACTTTCAAAGTTACAGCTGACTTTAGTAACCAGGGAAAAGGTGAGGTGAGCAGTTCAATGTAGTTATCAAAATGACTGTAAGCAATTAACATTGAAAGTGTAACATATGTATTTGGAGATGATCTTTTTATCAATTTATCTCAACTAAGTAATATATGTTTTCTGCTTTGTAGGAACCTGATAAGAAGGAGGAGAATAAAGAACTGATGATGAAACAAACTAATCTATAGAACGACAGTTTCAGTCTGAGAAGCACAGCTGTATTACCCGAGCTGATTAAATGGCATAAAGTGACAAAAGTGACATAATAAATCCATCCAAAAAGGATTTTATTCATCAAATGGAACGCGCATTTAAGTTGTTTCAAAACACTCGTTCTTTCAAAAGCAATTCATACTGATTCTCTTTTTGTTTTATATTTGAAGAAAACTTGGCCTAATGCAATGCCATTTACGCGAAAGAATGGCTTCGTTACACTGGATTTAGAGGCTCTTTTAGAAGATCTAACTTCACTGGTAGCAGTTGGAATAAGTGGTTGCTTTAGATTATCCAACTTGATATGTAGCAGTGGTTATGTTATTCGATGCTGCTTTACCATAAATTTTAACATAAACTCAACATAACTTGAGTATTTCTTGTTTTTGACCAATTAAAGTTTAACAATTCTTGACTACTTAAACAATTTCCTTAATCAGGATTATTTGGCCATGACATACAGATGACAGTGATCTTAAATAATATTTATTTCTTGAAACCAAAATTGAGTATTTCTTGAACTGTTTGGCTCATATTCACAAATACATAAATTTTAAACTTTAACATTTCTTGACCTTTTTATTCCTGTTTATACAAAGGAATCCCTGAGATAAGCACTTCATTTAATATTTGACCTGAAGATAACATTGAACTTTGCCATAAATAGTATTTAATTTTACAAAGCGTAATTATTAAATATTTTTTGAGTGTGGCACGGCGGTATGCCATCGACACGTCCTTGTCGAGGTTTTGTTATTATTATGAGTGATAAATGAGATAAGTATATTGTTTCATTTTTGCAGTTAACTGTTACTTCAATAAAGTTTTATTTTTAAGAATGGTTTTATTTTTCCTTCTTTAAGCTTCATATTTGAAAAGCATAACCGATTTTTTGAAAATTTATATTTAAGTTCTAATGTCTGCTTTCTAATTTCTAAGTTCTAATGTCTAAGTTCTAATGTCTAAGTTCTAATGTCAAAATTCTAATGTCAAAGTTCTAATGTCTAAGTTCTAATGTCCAAGTTCTAATGTCTAAGTTCTAAGAACTAAGAACTAAGTTCTAATGTCTAAGTTCTAATGTCCAAGTTCTAATGTCTAAGTTCTAAGAACTAAGAGCTAAGTTCTAATGTCTAAGTTCTAACAACTTTATTCTCAGACCTTAGTTATAACAAAGTTTTATAGCTATTTTTCGCATGTATGGTCAAGATTGATTTAGTTATGCGATCCATTATATATGTACAGATGAGCCAAGAGCAGGTCACACCATCAAACATTTTTGCAGAATTATGCCCCTTTGTCACCTGGAAACTGTAGCAGATGGTATTTCAGTACTATAAAAGACAAAACATTTTCTTTTAATATACTTATATTATGATGACCACAAGCGGTATTCGACAATTTAATGAGTTTTCTGACAATAAGCACAATTAGCACAAAATAGATATCATTTTCGACTATGACAGACAGGTTGAATGGTCAGTAATCACACGAATTTTGTACTGCTACAATTTATTTGATACGATTTACGAAACCGCTGTTTCATTGTATTTTATTTATTTATTTATTTATTTCAGTCTCCATTACATACATGGCATACAAACAAATATACAGTATTATACAATGGTGATCCAGTATGTAACCACTCTGAAGAGTTATTAGAGACTATTAAAAAAAATTATAATATATTAAAATTCACCAAGCTATCTACAAAGTTACAGTAGCTTTAACCATTGCTAATCTTATAGCCCACCATTATTGATTTGCAATAGTCATTATATCACATTAAAATAATACATGTTTGCAGTAAAATACAGTTAAAATACTACAATGACTATATACATGTACATTTGTAAAAACATTAAGAAGTAGTGTGTGATACAAACTGGCGCCTTTTGTTGAGTATTATATGGCAGGTCTTTGCAGTTAAATTAACAATTGTTTCCTCGTGAAGTAGTAATTTCAGCTTTTCAATATCATTTAAACTATCGAATGCCTCAAATATGTTTTCTGCTTTTTGCAACAATTCATTTCGCACTTCACTATATAACGGACATTCAAGTAGGACGTGCTTCTCATCTTCTACAACATTAACAATACCTATGTTCTTGCAGTAAATACAATGTCTCTGGTCATATGGTACATTATTATATCTACCGATCTCAACATTGATTGGAGCTGTACCGCTTCTGAATTTGGCTATTGCACCTCTATGTGTTCTATTTAATACTGTTTTACAATAGGGTTCGACTTCGAAGGTTTGTTTAAAACATTTATAAAATCTAAGTTTATTTCTCCCATTTCCTCGATTGGAATTAATCCTATGTACTTCATTTCTCCAATTTTCAACATAATGTTCATTTAACTTTTGTAGAAGATTATGCCATATCACTGTTTTATTTGAATACTGTGTTATATCACAATGTTCTACCATATCATACTTTCTAAACATTTCATCCACTTTAAAGTTCCAATTTTTACAGCTTCTACCTTTTACTCTATGTGCCCACCCAAAAATCTTTTTATTCAGTCTATTATCAGACATATTTACAAGTCTAGACCACTGGTTTATTATGGCTTTTTTGGTTTTACATATCATTGGTTGCCAACCAATATCACCATTGACGGCAGCATTTGGTGTATATTTTCCAACATTTAAGAAGTAACGTGCCGCTCTATGTTGAACTGCATTTATACAACTAAATTCTTCATGTGCCCAAATGCTAGCACCATATGTGATAATTGGAGCTATTGTTGATTCAAACAACTTTGTAAATGCTTGATATGGGAATCCACCAATTGATCTGGCTCTCGCGATAAGTAGTCCAAGGGCCCTGCTGGCCGCCTGGGCAACAGCTTTTGCAGTCACAGCATAATCCAGATGCTCAGACAAAACAAGCCCAAGATATTTATATTGAGAGACATACTCAATTTGTGCATTTCCACATTTAAACACATAACCAGATCTATTCACTGATGGATTTCTAAAGTGAACTATATTTGATTTACTGGCATTTATACACATACAGTTAGAAACACACCAGTTATTAAGCTCATCTAGCAGACATTGCAGATTTAGCGCATTGTCAGATAATAAGACTATATCATCTGCAAATAACAAAATTGAGCAATTAACACCATCAATATCAATACCCTTTCCTAATACATCAATTTTGGTGGCTAGATCATTGATATACAAATTAAATAACATGGGTGATAGAGCACATCCTTGTTTTAAACCTGTTTTGACATGGAACCAATCTGTATAAAAATTATTAACTTTAACTGTACACATAACATTACTATAAAGACTCTTTATTGCATTAAACAGTTTTTTGTCAACTACATGATTAAGTTTACCCCACAGTATATCTCGATTTATTGAATCGTAAGCCTTTCTAAGGTCGATGAAAGCACAAAAGGTAGACAACTTCTTTTTGCGTCTAGTATCAATAATGTTAGTTAATGATGACAGATGGTCTATGGTACTTCGACCTTTTCTAAATCCATTTTGTCCTTCAAATAAAACATTATTTGACTCAACCACCTCAGTAAGCTTACTATTCAACAGGGAACAGTATATCTTATTAACTACTGGTGTAATGGCTATACCTCTATATGACCAAGGATCTCTAAGATTTCCTGTAGAACTCTTGGGTATAGGGTTTATTATACTTTTGCCCCAGGCTAAGTCACTGTAAAATCAATCATCTCAATCATCACCTCAGTCATCGGTAAAATTTCAATGTACAATGTTAAGGCTTTAAAAGGCCTTCTGTTATCCAACGACAGCACTCGCGATCCTCGGTTTCGTTAGAATAATGCCGTTTAGGTGATCCATAAAGTTTCTTTGATATCTGTATGTCCTCTTGATCAACATGATGTCCATAGTTATGTCCACCATCAAGTACACAATACATTTTATCGGGTCTTCCGCAAGTAATATCAAAATTCTTTTGGGCTCGAATATTGTGAGCGTTCCACTGCTGAGCTATCATTTCGAGTTCTGCTTGGATCAATCCATGAAACATTATCTGAGGCATTTTTATGTGTATAAGACTTGTTGCATCCAAAACTTTTACGTCAAAAAGATCCTTGCAAAATGAAATCCACCAGCGGACCCTATGTCTACTAAGTAATCCCAACAGGATTCTATACGCTGATTTGTTACACTCTTTCCATGCATAAACATTTTCAATCTGAAAAATGGTTGAGGTAGTGCTAGCGTCGAATTTTCAGTTCCTCTATCACAACGATAAAGCCTTGGGGCAATGCCCAATTCGTTTAATGTATCTAGGTAGTATGACGCTATTACTGCGGGTTATGTTGTTGCTGTTAGATACGAAATTCGAGACATATCTTCGTTGTGATAATCGCTGTGCTTTGTTTTCACCAGTTCCTTTGAGATCGATTTCATCGATTTCTCATTACAGACACCACAAGTAGGTAGTCAGTCTCTTACTTTTGCCACATCGAACAATAACCTACACACTCCTCTAGATTTCTACAACTCAGGTGTACGTGTTTTGCGTCGGGCAAGATTGTTAGCTTTCAGTATACGCTTAAGTTGACGCAAGCGTACTAACACGCACAATATATTGTAACAAAATGTTATCATTGTATGATAAGCTATAGAAGATGTAATGCTTAATAAGTTCTCGTCTTATTAAATGCGCCCCTCTGAGAATGACAGCTAAATCCGTGATCACAACACTAGTTACCGGCGTAATAACAAGCAGCCTAATTCCAAACGTCCATTCCCATATAGAGACCATTTTTGTCGTCTGGAAAAGAAAGAAAAGAAAAAGTACAGCAATAGGAAAAATAATAATATTATAATACTCCATAGAAAACCGATAGTATCAATTATTATGCAACTGACAGTTTATGATACTTTTTTAAATATTGTTCCAAATTTTGACAAAGGGGGTAATTGCACAAATACAAGCAACAGATACTTGGGTTGTTTTCACAGGGAGCCCCTGTGTGCAAACGACCATCTAGAACAGTTGGATCGGAAAGCCTAATAATACATGTTAATACATGTACATATTAAATATAAAGATCACTGACTGAATGATTGAAACACCTCCTGCTTAACAACCACAAAAACACCTCTAATGCGATCTACCGTAACATTTATTAGTACATTTACTATCAAGATCAAAATTACACTATCGCTTGGATAGAATTCTTGTGAAAATATCATCAATGAATTATAACTTACCCCTTGTTGTCGATTTTCATGTCTACCTGCCGCTGTTGATATTCTTGAAAAAATGGCGTCCCCCGCTTTTAAGAGATTTCTAAGTTCTAAGTTCTAAGACATAAGTTCTAAGATCTAACGTCTAAGTTAGAATTGTTGCCTTCTAACTTCTAACTCAAAATGGCCCTATTGGGCTTCCGTACCTGAGTGAGGACAGGGTTGGTGACGTGGGACTGTGAATTGAGCTCATTATCAGTTTTGTTATTTAGAATATAGGTGCGGTAGGTGCCGTTCGACAATTTCGTCCTTTTACGAGGACGCATGTTACTTGACCGACACTTGTATAACAATATGATTCGTTATTTCCATTAAAGAAATGCATGTTTCGATGGAAAGAGATACAGGGTTTTTCTTTATAGACTTATACATGTATTATAGTTTAAAGTATCAGGATCTTAAACTGAATTACAACTTCAAATAATATGGATTGGAGATTTTTGCAGAACGGGACAAAAAAGTTTTCTCTTGACTATTTGTAGCGGGTTATATACTGTAAGGTGATTTATTGTGTTCTTAATTTTCAAATACATGGTGTTAGTTTGTATAAACATTTATTATTTTTAAATTATACTAACATAAATACGCAAAAATAACACTAAACCTGAATATTTCAGCAGTTTATTTTTTAAGGATTTCATCGTACAACAAGTAAACAATACTATGCGTGTAAATCGCTTTTCTTTAACAAAGAGCACAAGTATTTTTTTCGAATCACATTAATGACTTATAAAATAAGCAGCTGATAAAAAACAAAGAACTTTCAACAAACTTATTTTACTAATATAAACTAAAAAAAAAATAAGAGTGCCTTTGAATTTAAAGAACAAGTGAACAAGAATTGTGTGGTGCCATAATAATGACGTAAAGTATCAACATTGTACATATTGAAAAAAACACAAATATTTGAGGATAATAAGTACAAATTATTATATCAAAAATAAAATAATGAATGTATCTTCTAATGGTATAAATTAACATTATGTAATACAGATCAGTGAAGATACAATCCATAAAATGTCACCATTTATAAACCAAAATAAATATCTAACAAGAAAAGATACAATCAAAACTGAAAAATTATGTGTTGAACATGATACGACAAGTTGGTTTGTTGCTATTTGGTCCATAGTTCTTCCTGGAGCCGGGTAGACTTGTACGCGACCACCTAACTCTCGGGGCAAACAAAGTATTATTCCTCCGCATTGAAAATAGACCAGTGCATATTGTCTTTGGAATCCATCCGCTGATACTATTCCTCCGCACTGAAAAATAGACCAGTATATATGGTCATTGGAATACTCCTGGTGCCACTATTCCTTTAAATGAAAATTTAGCAATCACGTTAAGGTTCATGTCATGGATAGAACAACTGGTCTTAATTTATTTGTTGCATACATGTATTACCATTCCGAAATGGAAATCGCACATGAGAAGACTGTTTAAAGTTAAAAAAATTATCCTGCATTATCTGAATCGATTGTGACATTGACCTTTGAGGTAGAATTATGTTTTTGTTGTTGTTTTTTTAAATTAAATTCTGCAAAACTGAGTATTGTTCTATTAAAAACGTCAGGCTTTTTTGCATTAACTTGAAAAAATACATGTTACCCTGCCTGTGTTAGGGTGAAATGCATTATTTGGGTTATCATCATTCTAAAGGCTAGGTGAAATGCCTTGAGAGGATTTAAAACATTGACCCGGACCAGAATTCCGACGAACGGATCTAAGGTCGCTTTGTTGCCCGGTAATGATAAAAACCACTGAATACAGTATTCCAAATGTTTGTTGTATTAAAATGTTTACCATATTTCATGCGCTTTGAGCTTCTTTTGCAATTCCAGTTGTCGACCTGAAGAAAAAACCCACAATGTAAGTTAAGCTAGTTCGTGTCGTAAGTTGTTATAATTAACTTTGATTGAGCTACTTACAATAAGCATTGCAACATTCGATCTTTAGATATGAATAACGGTGCAATACTTCTTTGATAGAATCAAGATAAATATATTAAATATTCAAATCACTGCGCAGTATAGTGTGTTTGTTAATGAGAATTTACAAAATTCAATCTTTCTAGAGCGGCGATTCCAGACACTTTTGGAAAATGCTGAAATTCCATTTAAATAAAATTCTAACATTTTGTGTTTATTTACCATAAATTTAAGTCCTACTGTGACATTGTCTTTACCTTTATCGTCCATGTCAAACATTTTTTACGCTTTTCGTTCCATAGATTAGGATGATGTGAGATTTGGGCTATTTGTTAATGCTTGGGGCATCGTCAATTATGCTAAATTAAAGAAAATCAGAATTTCGTGGAAAATAAATGGTACAACTAAAATTTAAGTGCCGTTAAATTCATTAAAGCACCCTTGTTTACTAAGAGATACGTCCAAAATTATTGGGTTTTTTATGCTTTTTTAAGTCTGGCACACACTATAAAGCATTTAATGCGTACCCGTTGTATTCCGAAGTTGCAGCTTCAAGTTGCTGACTTCCTGATCATGTTTTCTCACGGTGCACAGAAGACTCGCATTCTCCTCTATCAAGCTTATATAGGTTCCAATGGCGAAAGCCAGATTGTCTGAAGAACAAATTAAAACGGTGAAAATAACATTTGCGCAAGATCTTTACACTTAATCTGGAGACCAGTCTTAAATCTCAAGTATCACCATTTCAGCCATTCAGATCCTTGAGATTTCAGACTGGTCTCCAATCTTAGTTTTTTTATCTTGGGCGTTTTAATATGAACACATATTCCAGTTGAGCAAATTGACCAAGATCTCAAAATCTGATGACAGACAGATATGAAACTGTTCGTAGCGATTTGGTATTACTCGTAGACAGAATCACATAAACCGTTGGTAGATTTAAAAAAAACTAATTCCATTGCTTTGTCGTTTAGGTCAAAGTAATTCTATTATCTGTGGACCGCGGATGAACATGGAATGATAATAATCCGAATAAAAAACGCACTGAATGTTCCATGTTTACCGCCATATTATGCACATATCATAATATGTCATTTGGAATCGATCGAAATTGTATTGTTTTGAATTGCGCTCAACCCGGTGCTAGGCAATTATTATGTTAAAATTCATCTAGCGTTTAACACGCGTCGATTTTTAATAACTAAACGAGAAACTTAAATTGCTATACATTAAAGCGAAAACGTGAAACCAAACATCACCAGTACAAAAGACCAGAGAACATATTCTAAATAAAGAGCCAAAAAATATACGTTACCTCCCAATTCCTCGTTATTTTGCAGTTCTTGCGTTGTTACTTCTAAATGTAGATCAAGAGTGTTTATGATATCTTCTGTGACATCAATTTTCGTCCGAAATTCGCGATCTGTGGAAGTTTAATAGTATTATAAAGCAATTAAGACATTTGGTATTATTGTCATCTATCATAATGCGAGACTGACGTCATCAAGCCACATTATTACATGATGAGCTTTATATCATCTTCCCGTTCCAAGGTCATAGGAATTTCCACACATTTTTTACTTTATTGTTTGGTCGTATCGAAATGCACTTGTTTGTTATTGAAATAATGTATATTTAAAGTTAAATAACGAAGTCTTAAAAGCAAACGACTTGTAGTTCTTAACATTTCATTTAACTTTATATAACAGAAACATTCCATTACTCTAGAATGCAATAAATTATACATTGTAGTTATGCAGTTAGAATTTTCTTAAGCATTTATAAGTCCGATTTTCTCAGTAATTGTTCAAGCTTTTACTTTGAAACTTACGTAACAGGATCGATAACCATCGTAAATACTTCTGTTTTCTCCAGTTATTATAGTTATCCCAGTTCATTTTTTAAACAGGTGAGGATCAGGGACCCACTGGTGGTGCTCTTGCCACTTACTACTGGCTACCTCGTTTGTCAAAATTTCAAATTAATGACATAGAATTGTTAATGCAATATTCGGATATTAAAGAGCAGGTATATTATTTGTGTCAAAAATATTTTACAAACCATAGAATCTTTGAAGCTTTTCAATTTCATGATGAAGTTTTGATCCCGGCACAGCTCTTATTTCTTGTAGAGTTATTATACTGCCTCTCAGGGTAGTTAATTGTGCTATAAAATGTATAAAGCTTTATTAGCCGATACAAAATTTATAAAATTATTTTTAAGTTCTAAGTTCTAACAGCAATTAATGGTATTTTAAATAAAGTCACAGAGAATTGCTAGTAGCAATAAAGTAGTCTTTTAACCGTTTTAAACATTGTTAGATAAATGTATCAATACTTATCGAGTTATGTTAACATTCATTGAGTTATGTTAACATTCAGTGAGTTATGTTAACATTCAGTGAGTTATGTTAACATTCAGTGAAAACTTGTCTCCTAATTGCCCTCTTTCAAAATACTTTTACAAACCGAGATTCAAATAGATAATCCCAGATACTACGAACAATCTCGAGCTAAAATTATTTTTCAACTTAACATAATTAGTTATTCAAACTTCTAGTAAACGTTGGTTATTTAGTTGGAATACTTTAAAAAATGAAATAAAATTGTCCTCATGTCTTGGAAATTTTTCAAACATCAATTAAACATTGTTAGATATTCTAGAATAAACGTTTGAGTTCAAACTCAAATTTGTGAGTTTCCACTCAAACAGATTTTTAAACATTTTTATCAGAATAAACAGATTACACATTTTCATCTCGTAGATTTTAAAAGAAAAACTAATATACATAATAAAAATAAACTTCTTAAAAGTCTTAAAAGTTGTATGAATCAAGTAAGTTGTGCATCTTGAACATTAGTGACTTAAAGCAGAACATACCATCTAGATCAGTGTTTGTTTCCTGCAGCCCTCTAATAGTCTCATCTTTTTCAGGTATCACCGTTCCAATTAAGACCTGCAGTTCACCATCTTTTGCTTGGTAGAGTTGCTTAAGCAATGCAATAGCCTGCTGACACCTTGCAGTTTCTTCGCCACGTCTCTGCACTTCAGCTGAAAGGTTAACACATGTTATCAATTACAGTGAACAGTGGTTTGTTTTGTATCAGTTAAGACTATGTCCTGCTTAACCTAAGCAAGGTGGCCATACCACGTGGTTTCTGACGTCATTGTTCTGTATTTCGGCAAGAAAATAATCTATTGATTAAAATCTTTGAATTCTTGTATTTAATTAGTTCACAATTTTCGACGAACTTTAGCGCAATCTAAGGCAATTGTTGAACACTACCCACGATGGTCAATATATTATTTGCCTTTTGTCTACTTTTGTCTGTGATTCGGACCAAATACTGATAAAATTTATTCAATTTTAATATACAAAAATGTTTTTAAATGCAAACATACACTTGAATGGTAATGTCACACTGGTAGCATCTACTTATTAAGAATACTTACCCTGTAGTTGTCTGTTACAAGCCAGGGCGGTCTGATATTCATCATTCAGACTGGACATAGATGCCTGTAACTCCTGGTGAACCGCCATTGTCCTCTCCATGGTTTCTATTAAACAGTCAAAATAAAATAATATGTTTAGATAAACACGCTAAAATTCTCATCATATTTAATAAAAATACTTTTTTAATCCGTCATGTTGAAAATGTTATTATGAAGGTTGGAAATATTTGATATTTAAACACTTAGGGAATGAGTATTGCATGGAATTTGACTAGATGTTGTCAAGGTTTCACTCTCCATGTCATGTCACTGTTTGCATTAAGATATGACACGTTTTTGGTGTTTTTGTAAATGTTAGTCAGTTGCTTGGTTTCCTACAGTTTCAAGAAATAGATGACATCCAATTCCGTTTTACTAACATATTTCACATAATAGTAAGTTAGCTTGAAATTAAAGATGATTTTTTGTCATATAACTATAAACTATAAATTTCCAGATCGTTAGACTTAAAATTGAAACTGATTTTGCAATCAAACCGGTGGTTTGTTTGCTACTGTAAAAGACTATTTACTCTATCTACATGTCTAAAACAAGCAGAACTGGATCTGAACTGTGAATATTTTGAACATTTGGTTACTTACCTTTCGTATTCGAAACCTCCGACTGAAGAAACACTATTTCAGCATCCTTCTCAGGAATCACCTGGGCATTAAGTATGTTCAGTTCGGCATCTTTATCTGCACACTGTTGTTCGAACACCCGAAGTCTCGCGACTTCAGTCTGAAGCCGTTCCACATCTGTCCTAGCTGCGGTGAGTTGACCTTAAACAATCAACGTATAGTAATTAGTTTACTTTTTTCATTGATTCAAACATCACTGTTCTGTTATTTGAGCCGTGTGGCGGCCGTGAAAATGTCTCGCTAATATTGTGTACACAAGCAGCCTGAAAATTTCGAACCTATAGACTGCATACTGTTAAAATGTCCCATTTATATTGTTCGCTGATGGGACTGTCTATTCATGGATGTTACTGATAGAGAAATCTACTACACAGTTCATTCTTATTATATTGCTCGCTGATAAGACTAACTGAATAAAATAAAATGGACATTATTGGTACAGAAAACTTCTGCTACAGTCCCCGAACCATAGCAAATGTATAGATAACACCAAACCCATTCAAATACGATGTCTGCGCCTAGCCAACCTTTTCAGAGACAGTATTCCCCATCCGTATCTCCCCCAAAAGTATTGTTAAAGTATGTCTTTATACTGCCACCCACAATGATTAACATTCTGTATGGTTTGAACTTAGCATATTACCATCAAGGGAGGTAACTGAAGCTCATAACTGCACTAAAGTGAAGTACGGAGAGATTTTTACAGCCGTCACAAGGCACTTAACACGTGCTGTTGAACGTTGCATACACTAAGTCAATATTAAGTCAATATTAAGTGTTCATCAAAAAACCTACCAGCAAAATGAGTGACAGCATTCTGCAGAGCTGTGACCCTGTCTGCCTCCGCTCTCAGTCGCGCTAGTTCCTGGTCTTTGTCCCTGAACATTCTTTCATACTCATCAAGCCGGTCGAAGGTGTTCTGCAGCTGATCCATCAGTCGAGATGAATCTTCTCGGCTCTGTGTTAACTGATCTGAAACAATGTACTAGGAGGTTTCATTCACGGATGCACGCGCGTTCAAGTGCGCATGTGCCTACTACCGTAAAAGGAAGAATTGTCATAAAAGTTCAAGATTGGTATTTTTTATTTATTAAGTAGCCATAATCAAAGAAATAACAGGAATCTGATGCATTATGGTACATGCTTTAATCATGACAATATCGGCGGGTATGAAACACGATGTGTAACTAATTATACTGAACAATATGGGCGGTTAAAGCACTTCGTTATAAAAGTTTAATGTAATGGTGTTTCATTGAAGAATTTAAAGTATGGAAAATATCCACACTAAGATACTTTTGAAGAGTCATTATCTGTATTTTTCGTACGATAAACAACGGTGTTAATTAAAGTTTGTTTTGGCTATAAAATTTGATGTGGTATTGATCTTCAAGGGTCAATAATAATTTGAATAGATATTGTGATAAAATACAAGTTAATAACATAATCATTGTAAGAAATAACTGATGCTATTTAAAGCCTCAAGTTTGTTTCGCTATATTTTTGTCTAATATCAATTATATTTAAATAAAATCAACTCTTAAGTTATCATGCACTTGGTCCCTATCATTTATAAATGAAAAAATTTACAGTTACACATCTTATGTCAGTATTCACAATTACGGTATGATAGTTGTAAACAATCTGATATGGAACGCCACAGCTGTCTTCTACTTATACTTCACAAACAGTGAGCGGACTGACGTAATAACAGCACGAGTAGATGCAAATCACGAGATGTAAAAGGCACATCACCAACTGACATATCTACATCTAAGTAGAAGGCAACTACGGCGTCCCATAATCTGAGCTGATTTACCATTGATTTCGTCAAGATCCCTGCTCCTTGGAAGGTTCCTTGACTGACGACTGTCGAGTTGTGACCGCATAAAGGCTAAAGAAAACAAGAACATTTTGTTTTTAATTAATCTTAAACTTAACATAGACACACCCTAAACCCGTTCGTATAAAATAAATCTAACTTCCAAATCCACTGAGGACAGAATTCTGTCGAAAATTTGGACAAATAAATAAACTTAAGGATCTCTCGTGAGTGAATATTGCTGCGTTAGTAAAACTTTTACATCACATAAATTTACTTTGTTGGCATGTCTTCTAAGGTTTATATTATAATTTTTGGTATTTAAAAAGAATATTTTCGTCCAGGGCAAGAGACCTTTTACTACTTACCTATGATTTCATCAAACGTGTTGTCTCTCATCAGTTGTGGTATAGTGACAGGATTCCGACAGGAAGGGCAGGTCTGATTCCCCCTCAGCCAGTGACGAATGCACGCTGTACAGAAACGGTGTCCGCATGGAGTTATTTTCGCCTCAGTAATAACGTCGGCACAAATAGGACAGTTACACAGCTCTTCAAATCGTGTACTCTGTAAACAAAAAAAAAACACACTAGAATGTGTCATATGACACGGATGCCCCCACCCCCACTGTTACATCAACATGTGTAACAAAGTGACATAACTCGGGTAAAAGATGGTCGCAGGAAGAAATCTTTTCTTTTGTGATCATCTACACATCCTGCTTGATCATCTGTGCAAGTTTGAAAGAAAACCGTCCGACAGTTAATGAGAAATTAATGCCACAAGATCTGTGGTACGGACGTACGGACGGACATACGTGCGAATGCAACTCTATATGCCGCCCACTTCAGGGGGGGGGGGGGGGTGGGCATAAGAATGTCTCAACCAGGTCGTAATCTTCGTACTTTTCTCCTGATATCCTGATTAAAATATTTTTAGATTGAAATAGGGGTGATTTGAAACCACATTCACAAACTTTCAGTTGGGGATCAAACTTTATCAATACAATAAAACTAAATTTAGGTTGTTCTTAGATTGCTTAAGAAAAAGGAGGTAAACCATTATAGCAATTTCAGTCACAAATTTAACAAAAAGGTAAAATGTGAAAATAATGTTAACGTTATTTATGGCCGATTAATGCCTATAAATAAATGAAGGATATTCTTAAAAGGCGAATATCATGCAGGCAAAAAAAGATCAAAGTTCTTTCAAAGGCCTATAACCGAGTCATCTTCTTGTTTTAGTGTTCGGATGTTGATTATTAGTCTATTGTCTGAACCGAACGACTGTTAGCGTCAACACAGCCACGGGTGAAAACTTTTCTTCACTATTTTTATCAGTTTTTCTCATATGCATTTTTTAATTTGATTGTATTTTGGCATTGGTCATGTTTGCATCCCCTAAAGCGAGTAAGATGTCAAAATACTGTGCGCGTATGATAAACCTGAACATGCACCGATTATCATCTCAGCTGTGACTATCTGTTCACCGGAAGTCCAATCGCTAAGCCCTTTCATGAAATGCATCAAGGACAGATGTTGATCTTTTCAGCAAAAGTATTATTTATATCACGCAAGTATACTAGCCCAACACGAGCTGTTATACAACAGTGTTCTCGCCTGATCTAACAGATTCTTTGATTAGGAGCTCATAGAGGTCGAGATCAAACAATAAATAGCAAAGTTTGTCGATATATTTGGTTATTTCTTGGAAGTCTGATTAGCTGATTAGATACATGTACTTTTTTTGCTACCGGTGTTGAAATCACCCTGCTATTTTTTATGATCTGGCATCTTCAAAATATAGATTTTCAGTAATGTTAAAATAAAAGAGTCACCTACCATACATGCCATATTAGAATCAAGTTTCATACATGCACATAATTCCTCATCCATCTTAGAATATTTCTTCAATTCAATATAATGATTTGTTATTTCGGTATTCACTAATAAAACACGTGCTTTATGTGATCACGTGCAGAATTATTCCTGTTAACACAGGGCTTTGCGCAATGAACCGCAGAGATAAACTATATGTAGTGTAGTGCCAATCATTGATTATAAGACACGCCTCTATGTGAATATATAATTAGCTATCCCTTTAGTTCTCTTAGATAGTATCATGCAGAAAGAGTTTACATGTAGCAGTACACCAATAAACACCTGTATTTACAAAGCTCGTTTTGTTCTTTATAACAACACAAATATAAACTTTACACTATATACAGCAGGCCGAAAACCTCGTGACAGTACAGTAGTAACGGCATTAAGGGGTCGCAAACATTGCAAATGGCGAAAAGTGGCTAAAATTTCAAAAATGAATTTTTGGGGAAATACTTTTTGCCATTAGATTTTAGTTAAGAAATGTATTTAGCTAAGGATGTAGTTAATGTTTGCAAGCTCAATTTAGTCTAATTCATGTTCTAATTACCAAGCTAAAACAAAAGAAAAACCGTTTGCATGAGAACGCTGAAATTCATGGACAATTTACAAAGGAAACTCATACTGAAATAAGTATATGCTGATCTACAATGTTTAGTGCCAATTCGTCAAATTAATGTTAGGGGTTTCAAGAAATTCAAGGAAAACTTACTTCCGGGTTTCTACTTTCGGTTTGACGTGAACACTTTGATGTACCTTTTCAAAACTCGACATTTATTCCCACTGGCAGACCAATAACAGTGAAGAAAAATAGTGTTATGTGGCTGTGTTTAAGTTTGGATGTTTCTTATTACTTCAGATATCATTTATAGGGCATATAAATGTTACAGGTCAATCAGGAATTATAAAAAAATAATAGAAATATGAAACGATTTCTCACACCGAGTGTAGCCTTATTGCCGGGAGTCCAGACTTCCTAATTATCCACTATAGTATTAAACTACAGTCACAGGAAGGTTGTCTTTATCAAGGTTAACAATGTCTTATAATTTCGGTCAATAAACTTGACTAGAACAATAGCAAAAAATGTTTCTCCTAGTGACTACAAAAAATGCAAACATGAATGACACATTTTCCTTTTGTAGTCACTAGGAGAAACATGTTTTGCTATTGTTCTAGTAATGTTTATTGAACTAAATAATTCTAAGACGTCGTTAACCTTGATATATTTCGGATTCGTCTTAACTCGAATACAATTCGAGCATTTTCCAACAACTTTAACACACGCAGGAGGAAGCATTATATTTCTTACATATCCTCATCCGTAACTCCAACTTTGTACTCCCTTACTGTCTTCATGTCTCCTAATGCCCTCACTTATCTTGCAAATCGGGTTTCGGGGACGTCCTCTTGGCTTATTTGGAACCAATTTCTCAGGTATTCTCTGGCTACGTGGATCAGATTTCATTGTGTGCTATTTTTATTTATTTTTTTTTGGGGGGGGGGTAGGACTTCTAACCGGAGATTTTAATAAAATGCTGGTCTTAATTGGATCGGCTGCGGTCAAGCTTAACCCCCATTTGGACCGGGTGTTCTTTTCCTAGTTTGAACTGTCCACTATTGACCACCCGAGTGAGGACAGGGTTGGTGACGCAGGAACGTGAATTGAGCTCAGTTTTAGTTTTGTTATTTAGAATTTAGGTGCGGTAGCTGATGAGTCGACAATTTCGTCCTTTTATGAGGATGCATGGAAGTTGACCGACACTTGTATAACAATAAGATTCGTTATTTAGATGTGTGAAGTTAGCGGCCTGGCGGCCTAGCGGCCTGTCGGCGTGAAGTTAGCGGCCTGCCCTGCTAGGGGCAGGCATTCCCAACCTTTTTGCGGCAGCGCCTACGTGTCAGATGGTAGGCATCGCCTACCAAGGTAGGCAACGCCTGTCGTAATATAAAATGTTCAATTTTATTAAAATGTACGTTCTATTGTATGTTTTGCAACGTATTACACGTTGATTTACGTTTGAAATTTTGGCCTATACCAGTATGTACACTGTTCATAGCCTTATGTGCACTACCAATACCGTTATTGCCACTCCCAATACTGTTATTTTAACTCCGGGTACAGTTTTCTCCCATCCGGATGCAATTGTTTACACGCCGGATACACTTGTTTACCCGCAGGATACGTTTGAAATTTTGGCCTATACCAGTATGTACACTGTTCATAGCCTTATGTGCACTACCAATACCGTTATTGCCACTCCCAATACTGTTATTTTAACTCCGGGTACAGTTTTCTCCCATCCGCATGCAATTGTTTACACGCCGGATACACTTGTTTACCCGCAGGATACGTTTGAAATTTTGGCCTATACCAGTATGTACACTGTTCATAGCCTTATGTGCACTACCAATACCGTTATTGCCACTCCCAATACTGTTATTTTAACTCCGGGTACAGTTTTCTCCCATCCGGATGCAATTGTTTACACGCCGGATACACTTGTTTACCCGCAGGATACGTTTGAAATTTTGGCCTATACCAGTATGTACACTGTTCATAGCCTTATGTGCACTACCAATACCGTTATTGCCACTCCCAATACTGTTATTTTAACTCCGGGTACAGTTTTCTCCCATCCGGATGCAATTGTTTACACGCCGGATACACTTGTTTACCCGCAGGATACGTTTGAAATTTTGGCCTATACCAGTATGTACACTGTTCATAGCCTTATGTGCACTACCAATACCGTTATTGCCACTCCCAATACTGTTATTTTAACTCCGGGTACAGTTTTCTCCCATCCGGATGCAATTGTTTACACGCCGGATACACTTGTTTACCCGCAGGATACGTTTGAAATTTTGGCCTATACCAGTATGTACACTGTTCATAGCCTTATGTGCACTACCAATACCGTTATTGCCACTCCCAATACTGTTATTTTAACTCCGGGTACAGTTTTCTCCCATCCGGATGCAATTGTTTACACGCCGGATACACTTGTTTACCCGCAGGATACGTTTGAAATTTTGGCCTATACCAGTATGTACACTGTTCATAGCCTTATGTGCACTACCAATACCGTTATTGCCACTCCCAATACTGTTATTTTAACTCCGGGTACAGTTTTCTCCCATCCGGATGCAATTGTTTACACGCCGGATACACTTGTTTACCCGCAGGATACGTTTGAAATTTTGGCCTATACCAGTATGTACACTGTTCATAGCCTTATGTGCACTACCAATACCGTTATTGCCACTCCCAATACTGTTATTTTAACTCCGGGTACAGTTTTCTCCCATCCGGATGCAATTGTTTACACGCCGGATACACTTGTTTACCCGCAGGATACGTTTGAAATTTTGGCCTATACCAGTATGTACACTGTTCATAGCCTTATGTGCACTACCAATACCGTTATTGCCACTCCCAATACTGTTATTTTAACTCCGGGTACAGTTTTCTCCCATCCGGATGCAATTGTTTACACGCCGGATACACTTGTTTACCCGCAGGATACGTTTGAAATTTTGGCCTATACCAGTATGTACACTGTTCATAGCCTTATGTGCACTACCAATACCGTTATTGCCACTCCCAATACTGTTATTTTAACTCCGGGTACAGTTTTCTCCCATCCGGATGCAATTGTTTACACGCCGGATACACTTGTTTACCCGCAGGATACGTTTGAAATTTTGGCCTATACCAGTATGTACACTGTTCATAGCCTTATGTGCACTACCAATACCGTTATTGCCACTCCCAATACTGTTATTTTAACTCCGGGTACAGTTTTCTCCCATCCGGATGCAATTGTTTACACGCCGGATACACTTGTTTACCCGCAGGATACGTTTGAAATTTTGGCCTATACCAGTATGTACACTGTTCATAGCCTTATGTGCACTACCAATACCGTTATTGCCACTCCCAATACTGTTATTTTAACTCCGGGTACAGTTTTCTCCCATCCGGATGCAATTGTTTACACGCCGGATACACTTGTTTACCCGCAGGATACGTTTGAAATTTTGGCCTATACCAGTATGTACACTGTTCATAGCCTTATGTGCACTACCAATACCGTTATTGCCACTCCCAATACTGTTATTTTAACTCCGGGTACAGTTTTCTCCCATCCGGATGCAATTGTTTACACGCCGGATACACTTGTTTACCCGCAGGATACGTTTGAAATTTTGGCCTATACCAGTATGTACACTGTTCATAGCCTTATGTGCACTACCAATACCGTTATTGCCACTCCCAATACTGTTATTTTAACTCCGGGTACAGTTTTCTCCCATCCGGATGCAATTGTTTACACGCCGGATACACTTGTTTACCCGCAGGATACGTTTGAAATTTTGGCCTATACCAGTATGTACACTGTTCATAGCCTTATGTGCACTACCAATACCGTTATTGCCACTCCCAATACTGTTATTTTAACTCCGGGTACAGTTTTCTCCCATCCGGATGCAATTGTTTACACGCCGGATACACTTGTTTACCCGCAGGATACGTTTGAAATTTTGGCCTATACCAGTATGTACACTGTTCATAGCCTTATGTGCACTACCAATACCGTTATTGCCACTCCCAATACTGTTATTTTAACTCCGGGTACAGTTTTCTCCCATCCGGATGCAATTGTTTACACGCCGGATACACTTGTTTACCCGCAGGATACGTTTGAAATTTTGGCCTATACCAGTATGTACACTGTTCATAGCCTTATGTGCACTACCAATACCGTTATTGCCACTCCCAATACTGTTATTTTAACTCCGGGTACAGTTTTCTCCCATCCGGATGCAATTGTTTACACGCCGGATACACTTGTTTACCCGCAGGATACGTTTGAAATTTTGGCCTATACCAGTATGTACACTGTTCATAGCCTTATGTGCACTACCAATACCGTTATTGCCACTCCCAATACTGTTATTTTAACTCCGGGTACAGTTTTCTCCCATCCGGATGCAATTGTTTACACGCCGGATACACTTGTTTACCCGCAGGATACGTTTGAAATTTTGGCCTATACCAGTATGTACACTGTTCATAGCCTTATGTGCACTACCAATACCGTTATTGCCACTCCCAATACTGTTATTTTAACTCCGGGTACAGTTTTCTCCCATCCGGATGCAATTGTTTACACGCCGGATACACTTGTTTACCCGCAGGATACGTTTGAAATTTTGGCCTATACCAGTATGTACACTGTTCATAGCCTTATGTGCACTACCAATACCGTTATTGCCACTCCCAATACTGTTATTTTAACTCCGGGTACAGTTTTCTCCCATCCGGATGCAATTGTTTACACGCCGGATACACTTGTTTACCCGCAGGATACGTTTGAAATTTTGGCCTATACCAGTATGTACACTGTTCATAGCCTTATGTGCACTACCAATACCGTTATTGCCACTCCCAATACTGTTATTTTAACTCCGGGTACAGTTTTCTCCCATCCGGATGCAATTGTTTACACGCCGGATACACTTGTTTACCCGCAGGATACGTTTGAAATTTTGGCCTATACCAGTATGTACACTGTTCATAGCCTTATGTGCACTACCAATACCGTTATTGCCACTCCCAATACTGTTATTTTAACTCCGGGTACAGTTTTCTCCCATCCGGATGCAATTGTTTACACGCCGGATACACTTGTTTACCCGCAGGATACGTTTGAAATTTTGGCCTATACCAGTATGTACACTGTTCATAGCCTTATGTGCACTACCAATACCGTTATTGCCACTCCCAATACTGTTATTTTAACTCCGGGTACAGTTTTCTCCCATCCGGATGCAATTGTTTACACGCCGGATACACTTGTTTACCCGCAGGATACGTTTGAAATTTTGGCCTATACCAGTATGTACACTGTTCATAGCCTTATGTGCACTACCAATACCGTTATTGCCACTCCCAATACTGTTATTTTAACTCCGGGTACAGTTTTCTCCCATCCGGATGCAATTGTTTACACGCCGGATACACTTGTTTACCCGCAGGATACGTTTGAAATTTTGGCCTATACCAGTATGTACACTGTTCATAGCCTTATGTGCACTACCAATACCGTTATTGCCACTCCCAATACTGTTATTTTAACTCCGGGTACAGTTTTCTCCCATCCGGATGCAATTGTTTACACGCCGGATACACTTGTTTACCCGCAGGATACGTTTGAAATTTTGGCCTATACCAGTATGTACACTGTTCATAGCCTTATGTGCACTACCAATACCGTTATTGCCACTCCCAATACTGTTATTTTAACTCCGGGTACAGTTTTCTCCCATCCGGATGCAATTGTTTACACGCCGGATACACTTGTTTACCCGCAGGATACGTTTGAAATTTTGGCCTATACCAGTATGTACACTGTTCATAGCCTTATGTGCACTACCAATACCGTTATTGCCACTCCCAATACTGTTATTTTAACTCCGGGTACAGTTTTCTCCCATCCGGATGCAATTGTTTACACGCCGGATACACTTGTTTACCCGCAGGATACGTTTGAAATTTTGGCCTATACCAGTATGTACACTGTTCATAGCCTTATGTGCACTACCAATACCGTTATTGCCACTCCCAATACTGTTATTTTAACTCCGGGTACAGTTTTCTCCCATCCGGATGCAATTGTTTACACGCCGGATACACTTGTTTACCCGCAGGATACGTTTGAAATTTTGGCCTATACCAGTATGTACACTGTTCATAGCCTTATGTGCACTACCAATACCGTTATTGCCACTCCCAATACTGTTATTTTAACTCCGGGTACAGTTTTCTCCCATCCGGATGCAATTGTTTACACGCCGGATACACTTGTTTACCCGCAGGATACGTTTGAAATTTTGGCCTATACCAGTATGTACACTGTTCATAGCCTTATGTGCACTACCAATACCGTTATTGCCACTCCCAATACTGTTATTTTAACTCCGGGTACAGTTTTCTCCCATCCGGATGCAATTGTTTACACGCCGGATACACTTGTTTACCCGCAGGATACGTTTGAAATTTTGGCCTATACCAGTATGTACACTGTTCATAGCCTTATGTGCACTACCAATACCGTTATTGCCACTCCCAATACTGTTATTTTAACTCCGGGTACAGTTTTCTCCCATCCGGATGCAATTGTTTACACGCCGGATACACTTGTTTACCCGCAGGATACGTTTGAAATTTTGGCCTATACCAGTATGTACACTGTTCATAGCCTTATGTGCACTACCAATACCGTTATTGCCACTCCCAATACTGTTATTTTAACTCCGGGTACAGTTTTCTCCCATCCGCATGCAATTGTTTACACGCCGGATACACTTGTTTACCCGCAGGATACGTTTGAAATTTTGGCCTATACCAGTATGTACACTGTTCATAGCCTTATGTGCACTACCAATACCGTTATTGCCACTCCCAATACTGTTATTTTAACTCCGGGTACAGTTTTCTCCCATCCGGATGCAATTGTTTACACGCCGGATACACTTGTTTACCCGCAGGATACGTTTGAAATTTTGGCCTATACCAGTATGTACACTGTTCATAGCCTTATGTGCACTACCAATACCGTTATTGCCACTCCCAATACTGTTATTTTAACTCCGGGTACAGTTTTCTCCCATCCGGATGCAATTGTTTACACGCCGGATACACTTGTTTACCCGCAGGATACGTTTGAAATTTTGGCCTATACCAGTATGTACACTGTTCATAGCCTTATGTGCACTACCAATACCGTTATTGCCACTCCCAATACTGTTATTTTAACTCCGGGTACAGTTTTCTCCCATCCGGATGCAATTGTTTACACGCCGGATACACTTGTTTACCCGCAGGATACGTTTGAAATTTTGGCCTATACCAGTATGTACACTGTTCATAGCCTTATGTGCACTACCAATACCGTTATTGCCACTCCCAATACTGTTATTTTAACTCCGGGTACAGTTTTCTCCCATCCGGATGCAATTGTTTACACGCCGGATACACTTGTTTACCCGCAGGATACGTTTGAAATTTTGGCCTATACCAGTATGTACACTGTTCATAGCCTTATGTGCACTACCAATACCGTTATTGCCACTCCCAATACTGTTATTTTAACTCCGGGTACAGTTTTCTCCCATCCGGATGCAATTGTTTACACGCCGGATACACTTGTTTACCCGCAGGATACGTTTGAAATTTTGGCCTATACCAGTATGTACACTGTTCATAGCCTTATGTGCACTACCAATACCGTTATTGCCACTCCCAATACTGTTATTTTAACTCCGGGTACAGTTTTCTCCCATCCGGATGCAATTGTTTACACGCCGGATACACTTGTTTACCCGCAGGATACGTTTGAAATTTTGGCCTATACCAGTATGTACACTGTTCATAGCCTTATGTGCACTACCAATACCGTTATTGCCACTCCCAATACTGTTATTTTAACTCCGGGTACAGTTTTCTCCCATCCGGATGCAATTGTTTACACGCCGGATACACTTGTTTACCCGCAGGATACGTTTGAAATTTTGGCCTATACCAGTATGTACACTGTTCATAGCCTTATGTGCACTACCAATACCGTTATTGCCACTCCCAATACTGTTATTTTAACTCCGGGTACAGTTTTCTCCCATCCGGATGCAATTGTTTACACGCCGGATACACTTGTTTACCCGCAGGATACGTTTGAAATTTTGGCCTATACCAGTATGTACACTGTTCATAGCCTTATGTGCACTACCAATACCGTTATTGCCACTCCCAATACTGTTATTTTAACTCCGGGTACAGTTTTCTCCCATCCGGATGCAATTGTTTACACGCCGGATACACTTGTTTACCCGCAGGATACGTTTGAAATTTTGGCCTATACCAGTATGTACACTGTTCATAGCCTTATGTGCACTACCAATACCGTTATTGCCACTCCCAATACTGTTATTTTAACTCCGGGTACAGTTTTCTCCCATCCGGATGCAATTGTTTACACGCCGGATACACTTGTTTACCCGCAGGATACGTTTGAAATTTTGGCCTATACCAGTATGTACACTGTTCATAGCCTTATGTGCACTACCAATACCGTTATTGCCACTCCCAATACTGTTATTTTAACTCCGGGTACAGTTTTCTCCCATCCGCATGCAATTGTTTACACGCCGGATACACTTGTTTACCCGCAGGATACGTTTGAAATTTTGGCCTATACCAGTATGTACACTGTTCATAGCCTTATGTGCACTACCAATACCGTTATTGCCACTCCCAATACTGTTATTTTAACTCCGGGTACAGTTTTCTCCCATCCGGATGCAATTGTTTACACGCCGGATACACTTGTTTACCCGCAGGATACGTTTGAAATTTTGGCCTATACCAGTATGTACACTGTTCATAGCCTTATGTGCACTACCAATACCGTTATTGCCACTCCCAATACTGTTATTTTAACTCCGGGTACAGTTTTCTCCCATCCGGATGCAATTGTTTACACGCCGGATACACTTGTTTACCCGCAGGATACGTTTGAAATTTTGGCCTATACCAGTATGTACACTGTTCATAGCCTTATGTGCACTACCAATACCGTTATTGCCACTCCCAATACTGTTATTTTAACTCCGGGTACAGTTTTCTCCCATCCGGATGCAATTGTTTACACGCCGGATACACTTGTTTACCCGCAGGATACGTTTGAAATTTTGGCCTATACCAGTATGTACACTGTTCATAGCCTTATGTGCACTACCAATACCGTTATTGCCACTCCCAATACTGTTATTTTAACTCCGGGTACAGTTTTCTCCCATCCGCATGCAATTGTTTACACGCCGGATACACTTGTTTACCCGCAGGATACGTTTGAAATTTTGGCCTATACCAGTATGTACACTGTTCATAGCCTTATGTGCACTACCAATACCGTTATTGCCACTCCCAATACTGTTATTTTAACTCCGGGTACAGTTTTCTCCCATCCGGATGCAATTGTTTACACGCCGGATACACTTGTTTACCCGCAGGATACGTTTGAAATTTTGGCCTATACCAGTATGTACACTGTTCATAGCCTTATGTGCACTACCAATACCGTTATTGCCACTCCCAATACTGTTATTTTAACTCCGGGTACAGTTTTCTCCCATCCGGATGCAATTGTTTACACGCCGGATACACTTGTTTACCCGCAGGATACGTTTGAAATTTTGGCCTATACCAGTATGTACACTGTTCATAGCCTTATGTGCACTACCAATACCGTTATTGCCACTCCCAATACTGTTATTTTAACTCCGGGTACAGTTTTCTCCCATCCGGATGCAATTGTTTACACGCCGGATACACTTGTTTACCCGCAGGATACGTTTGAAATTTTGGCCTATACCAGTATGTACACTGTTCATAGCCTTATGTGCACTACCAATACCGTTATTGCCACTCCCAATACTGTTATTTTAACTCCGGGTACAGTTTTCTCCCATCCGCATGCAATTGTTTACACGCCGGATACACTTGTTTACCCGCAGGATACGTTTGAAATTTTGGCCTATACCAGTATGTACACTGTTCATAGCCTTATGTGCACTACCAATACCGTTATTGCCACTCCCAATACTGTTATTTTAACTCCGGGTACAGTTTTCTCCCATCCGGATGCAATTGTTTACACGCCGGATACACTTGTTTACCCGCAGGATACGTTTGAAATTTTGGCCTATACCAGTATGTACACTGTTCATAGCCTTATGTGCACTACCAATACCGTTATTGCCACTCCCAATACTGTTATTTTAACTCCGGGTACAGTTTTCTCCCATCCGCATGCAATTGTTTACACGCCGGATACACTTGTTTACCCGCAGGATACGTTTGAAATTTTGGCCTATACCAGTATGTACACTGTTCATAGCCTTATGTGCACTACCAATACCGTTATTGCCACTCCCAATACTGTTATTTTAACTCCGGGTACAGTTTTCTCCCATCCGCATGCAATTGTTTACACGCCGGATACACTTGTTTACCCGCAGGATACGTTTGAAATTTTGGCCTATACCAGTATGTACACTGTTCATAGCCTTATGTGCACTACCAATACCGTTATTGCCACTCCCAATACTGTTATTTTAACTCCGGGTACAGTTTTCTCCCATCCGCATGCAATTGTTTACACGCCGGATACACTTGTTTACCCGCAGGATACGTTTGAAATTTTGGCCTATACCAGTATGTACACTGTTCATAGCCTTATGTGCACTACCAATACCGTTATTGCCACTCCCAATACTGTTATTTTAACTCCGGGTACAGTTTTCTCCCATCCGCATGCAATTGTTTACACGCCGGATACACTTGTTTACCCGCAGGATACGTTTGAAATTTTGGCCTATACCAGTATGTACACTGTTCATAGCCTTATGTGCACTACCAATACCGTTATTGCCACTCCCAATACTGTTATTTTAACTCCGGGTACAGTTTTCTCCCATCCGCATGCAATTGTTTACACGCCGGATACACTTGTTTACCCGCAGGATACGTTTGAAATTTTGGCCTATACCAGTATGTACACTGTTCATAGCCTTATGTGCACTACCAATACCGTTATTGCCACTCCCAATACTGTTATTTTAACTCCGGGTACAGTTTTCTCCCATCCGCATGCAATTGTTTACACGCCGGATACACTTGTTTACCCGCAGGATACGTTTGAAATTTTGGCCTATACCAGTATGTACACTGTTCATAGCCTTATGTGCACTACCAATACCGTTATTGCCACTCCCAATACTGTTATTTTAACTCCGGGTACAGTTTTCTCCCATCCGCATGCAATTGTTTACACGCCGGATACACTTGTTTACCCGCAGGATACGTTTGAAATTTTGGCCTATACCAGTATGTACACTGTTCATAGCCTTATGTGCACTACCAATACCGTTATTGCCACTCCCAATACTGTTATTTTAACTCCGGGTACAGTTTTCTCCCATCCGCATGCAATTGTTTACACGCCGGATACACTTGTTTACCCGCAGGATACGTTTGAAATTTTGGCCTATACCAGTATGTACACTGTTCATAGCCTTATGTGCACTACCAATACCGTTATTGCCACTCCCAATACTGTTATTTTAACTCCGGGTACAGTTTTCTCCCATCCGCATGCAATTGTTTACACGCCGGATACACTTGTTTACCCGCAGGATACGTTTGAAATTTTGGCCTATACCAGTATGTACACTGTTCATAGCCTTATGTGCACTACCAATACCGTTATTGCCACTCCCAATACTGTTATTTTAACTCCGGGTACAGTTTTCTCCCATCCGCATGCAATTGTTTACACGCCGGATACACTTGTTTACCCGCAGGATACGTTTGAAATTTTGGCCTATACCAGTATGTACACTGTTCATAGCCTTATGTGCACTACCAATACCGTTATTGCCACTCCCAATACTGTTATTTTAACTCCGGGTACAGTTTTCTCCCATCCGCATGCAATTGTTTACACGCCGGATACACTTGTTTACCCGCAGGATACGTTTGAAATTTTGGCCTATACCAGTATGTACACTGTTCATAGCCTTATGTGCACTACCAATACCGTTATTGCCACTCCCAATACTGTTATTTTAACTCCGGGTACAGTTTTCTCCCATCCGCATGCAATTGTTTACACGCCGGATACACTTGTTTACCCGCAGGATACGTTTGAAATTTTGGCCTATACCAGTATGTACACTGTTCATAGCCTTATGTGCACTACCAATACCGTTATTGCCACTCCCAATACTGTTATTTTAACTCCGGGTACAGTTTTCTCCCATCCGCATGCAATTGTTTACACGCCGGATACACTTGTTTACCCGCAGGATACGTTTGAAATTTTGGCCTATACCAGTATGTACACTGTTCATAGCCTTATGTGCACTACCAATACCGTTATTGCCACTCCCAATACTGTTATTTTAACTCCGGGTACAGTTTTCTCCCATCCGCATGCAATTGTTTACACGCCGGATACACTTGTTTACCCGCAGGATACGTTTGAAATTTTGGCCTATACCAGTATGTACACTGTTCATAGCCTTATGTGCACTACCAATACCGTTATTGCCACTCCCAATACTGTTATTTTAACTCCGGGTACAGTTTTCTCCCATCCGCATGCAATTGTTTACACGCCGGATACACTTGTTTACCCGCAGGATACGTTTGAAATTTTGGCCTATACCAGTATGTACACTGTTCATAGCCTTATGTGCACTACCAATACCGTTATTGCCACTCCCAATACTGTTATTTTAACTCCGGGTACAGTTTTCTCCCATCCGCATGCAATTGTTTACACGCCGGATACACTTGTTTACCCGCAGGATACGTTTGAAATTTTGGCCTATACCAGTATGTACACTGTTCATAGCCTTATGTGCACTACCAATACCGTTATTGCCACTCCCAATACTGTTATTTTAACTCCGGGTACAGTTTTCTCCCATCCGCATGCAATTGTTTACACGCCGGATACACTTGTTTACCCGCAGGATACGTTTGAAATTTTGGCCTATACCAGTATGTACACTGTTCATAGCCTTATGTGCACTACCAATACCGTTATTGCCACTCCCAATACTGTTATTTTAACTCCGGGTACAGTTTTCTCCCATCCGCATGCAATTGTTTACACGCCGGATACACTTGTTTACCCGCAGGATACGTTTGAAATTTTGGCCTATACCAGTATGTACACTGTTCATAGCCTTATGTGCACTACCAATACCGTTATTGCCACTCCCAATACTGTTATTTTAACTCCGGGTACAGTTTTCTCCCATCCGCATGCAATTGTTTACACGCCGGATACACTTGTTTACCCGCAGGATACGTTTGAAATTTTGGCCTATACCAGTATGTACACTGTTCATAGCCTTATGTGCACTACCAATACCGTTATTGCCACTCCCAATACTGTTATTTTAACTCCGGGTACAGTTTTCTCCCATCCGCATGCAATTGTTTACACGCCGGATACACTTGTTTACCCGCAGGATACGTTTGAAATTTTGGCCTATACCAGTATGTACACTGTTCATAGCCTTATGTGCACTACCAATACCGTTATTGCCACTCCCAATACTGTTATTTTAACTCCGGGTACAGTTTTCTCCCATCCGCATGCAATTGTTTACACGCCGGATACACTTGTTTACCCGCAGGATACGTTTGAAATTTTGGCCTATACCAGTATGTACACTGTTCATAGCCTTATGTGCACTACCAATACCGTTATTGCCACTCCCAATACTGTTATTTTAACTCCGGGTACAGTTTTCTCCCATCCGCATGCAATTGTTTACACGCCGGATACACTTGTTTACCCGCAGGATACGTTTGAAATTTTGGCCTATACCAGTATGTACACTGTTCATAGCCTTATGTGCACTACCAATACCGTTATTGCCACTCCCAATACTGTTATTTTAACTCCGGGTACAGTTTTCTCCCATCCGCATGCAATTGTTTACACGCCGGATACACTTGTTTACCCGCAGGATACGTTTGAAATTTTGGCCTATACCAGTATGTACACTGTTCATAGCCTTATGTGCACTACCAATACCGTTATTGCCACTCCCAATACTGTTATTTTAACTCCGGGTACAGTTTTCTCCCATCCGCATGCAATTGTTTACACGCCGGATACACTTGTTTACCCGCAGGATACGTTTGAAATTTTGGCCTATACCAGTATGTACACTGTTCATAGCCTTATGTGCACTACCAATACCGTTATTGCCACTCCCAATACTGTTATTTTAACTCCGGGTACAGTTTTCTCCCATCCGCATGCAATTGTTTACACGCCGGATACACTTGTTTACCCGCAGGATACGTTTGAAATTTTGGCCTATACCAGTATGTACACTGTTCATAGCCTTATGTGCACTACCAATACCGTTATTGCCACTCCCAATACTGTTATTTTAACTCCGGGTACAGTTTTCTCCCATCCGCATGCAATTGTTTACACGCCGGATACACTTGTTTACCCGCAGGATACGTTTGAAATTTTGGCCTATACCAGTATGTACACTGTTCATAGCCTTATGTGCACTACCAATACCGTTATTGCCACTCCCAATACTGTTATTTTAACTCCGGGTACAGTTTTCTCCCATCCGCATGCAATTGTTTACACGCCGGATACACTTGTTTACCCGCAGGATACGTTTGAAATTTTGGCCTATACCAGTATGTACACTGTTCATAGCCTTATGTGCACTACCAATACCGTTATTGCCACTCCCAATACTGTTATTTTAACTCCGGGTACAGTTTTCTCCCATCCGCATGCAATTGTTTACACGCCGGATACACTTGTTTACCCGCAGGATACGTTTGAAATTTTGGCCTATACCAGTATGTACACTGTTCATAGCCTTATGTGCACTACCAATACCGTTATTGCCACTCCCAATACTGTTATTTTAACTCCGGGTACAGTTTTCTCCCATCCGCATGCAATTGTTTACACGCCGGATACACTTGTTTACCCGCAGGATACGTTTGAAATTTTGGCCTATACCAGTATGTACACTGTTCATAGCCTTATGTGCACTACCAATACCGTTATTGCCACTCCCAATACTGTTATTTTAACTCCGGGTACAGTTTTCTCCCATCCGCATGCAATTGTTTACACGCCGGATACACTTGTTTACCCGCAGGATACGTTTGAAATTTTGGCCTATACCAGTATGTACACTGTTCATAGCCTTATGTGCACTACCAATACCGTTATTGCCACTCCCAATACTGTTATTTTAACTCCGGGTACAGTTTTCTCCCATCCGCATGCAATTGTTTACACGCCGGATACACTTGTTTACCCGCAGGATACGTTTGAAATTTTGGCCTATACCAGTATGTACACTGTTCATAGCCTTATGTGCACTACCAATACCGTTATTGCCACTCCCAATACTGTTATTTTAACTCCGGGTACAGTTTTCTCCCATCCGCATGCAATTGTTTACACGCCGGATACACTTGTTTACCCGCAGGATACGTTTGAAATTTTGGCCTATACCAGTATGTACACTGTTCATAGCCTTATGTGCACTACCAATACCGTTATTGCCACTCCCAATACTGTTATTTTAACTCCGGGTACAGTTTTCTCCCATCCGCATGCAATTGTTTACACGCCGGATACACTTGTTTACCCGCAGGATACGTTTGAAATTTTGGCCTATACCAGTATGTACACTGTTCATAGCCTTATGTGCACTACCAATACCGTTATTGCCACTCCCAATACTGTTATTTTAACTCCGGGTACAGTTTTCTCCCATCCGCATGCAATTGTTTACACGCCGGATACACTTGTTTACCCGCAGGATACGTTTGAAATTTTGGCCTATACCAGTATGTACACTGTTCATAGCCTTATGTGCACTACCAATACCGTTATTGCCACTCCCAATACTGTTATTTTAACTCCGGGTACAGTTTTCTCCCATCCGCATGCAATTGTTTACACGCCGGATACACTTGTTTACCCGCAGGATACGTTTGAAATTTTGGCCTATACCAGTATGTACACTGTTCATAGCCTTATGTGCACTACCAATACCGTTATTGCCACTCCCAATACCGTTATTTTAACTCCGGGTACAGTTTTCTCCCATCCGCATGCAATTGTTTACACGCCGGATACACTTGTTTACCCGCAGGATACGTTTGAAATTTTGGCCTATACCAGTATGTACACTGTTCATAGCCTTATGTGCACTACCAATACCGTTATTGCCACTCCCAATACTGTTATTTTAACTCCGGGTACAGTTTTCTCCCATCCGCATGCAATTGTTTACACGCCGGATACACTTGTTTACCCGCAGGATACGTTTGAAATTTTGGCCTATACCAGTATGTACACTGTTCATAGCCTTATGTGCACTACCAATACCGTTATTGCCACTCCCAATACTGTTATTTTAACTCCGGGTACAGTTTTCTCCCATCCGCATGCAATTGTTTACACGCCGGATACACTTGTTTACCCGCAGGATACGTTTGAAATTTTGGCCTATACCAGTATGTACACTGTTCATAGCCTTATGTGCACTACCAATACCGTTATTGCCACTCCCAATACTGTTATTTTAACTCCGGGTACAGTTTTCTCCCATCCGCATGCAATTGTTTACACGCCGGATACACTTGTTTACCCGCAGGATACGTTTGAAATTTTGGCCTATACCAGTATGTACACTGTTCATAGCCTTATGTGCACTACCAATACCGTTATTGCCACTCCCAATACTGTTATTTTAACTCCGGGTACAGTTTTCTCCCATCCGCATGCAATTGTTTACACGCCGGATACACTTGTTTACCCGCAGGATACGTTTGAAATTTTGGCCTATACCAGTATGTACACTGTTCATAGCCTTATGTGCACTACCAATACCGTTATTGCCACTCCCAATACCGTTATTTTAACTCCGGGTACAGTTTTCTCCCATCCGCATGCAATTGTTTACACGCCGGATACACTTGTTTACCCGCAGGATACGTTTGAAATTTTGGCCTATACCAGTATGTACACTGTTCATAGCCTTATGTGCACTACCAATACCGTTATTGCCACTCCCAATACTGTTATTTTAACTCCGGGTACAGTTTTCTCCCATCCGCATGCAATTGTTTACACGCCGGATACACTTGTTTACCCGCAGGATACGTTTGAAATTTTGGCCTATACCAGTATGTACACTGTTCATAGCCTTATGTGCACTACCAATACCGTTATTGCCACTCCCAATACCGTTATTTTAACTCCGGGTACAGTTTTCTCCCATCCGCATGCAATTGTTTACACGCCGGATACACTTGTTTACCCGCAGGATACGTTTGAAATTTTGGCCTATACCAGTATGTACACTGTTCATAGCCTTATGTGCACTACCAATACCGTTATTGCCACTCCCAATACTGTTATTTTAACTCCGGGTACAGTTTTCTCCCATCCGCATGCAATTGTTTACACGCCGGATACACTTGTTTACCCGCAGGATACGTTTGAAATTTTGGCCTATACCAGTATGTACACTGTTCATAGCCTTATGTGCACTACCAATACCGTTATTGCCACTCCCAATACCGTTATTTTAACTCCGGGTACAGTTTTC
>JAZAYU010000091.1:2383717-2625602 GCA_038501625.1 Corbicula japonica | reverse complement strand
TGAAAACCACGTCTATTTTTCCAAAGTTTTCCGGTATATTCAAGTTATGATCAGTCGACTTGAAGCAGGAGAGATGCCTCGTGGCCAGTCTCAGTTATCCCCATGGACTTCTGAATATGAGGGTTGATCCACAATTCATACATTTTAAACATAACTTTTGTTATTTGATGGATTACTGTATAGCGCTTAATATTGGCGGTGTCAAATTTTGGCGTATTTTAGAGTGTTTTATATTGGCGGGGTCAAATATTGGCGCTAACAAGCCAGACCTCCAAAATAAAACCCTTGATGAAAAATGGCGGAAATTAGACATTGAAAGAGAAAAGTAAAGTCGCAGTTATTCTAGTGTTAAATTTTAAGTGTGAAAACATTATCGCAGCTATGTAATACAGTACTTGATTGCTTTGTTTGATATTCCAATTATATTCCTTTTGATGATGCATTATATGTTTACAATTGTCACGTGATGTAAAGCGGCAAAACATGTTTTGGTTTCTCTCAGTGAAAACTTTGAATATTTTGGATTTAAATAAGTGTTTTCGGAATATAAGTGTATAAAAGTGATCTTCAGGGACTCGCACACATGTCAGAAGGTGAGAAATTGTCAAAAAGTCAATTAAAAAAACGTAGGAAAGCCGAAAAGAGAAGGGCCAGTGGATCGCCTGATTTGATAGATAGCGGCCATTGCTTACCAAATTCCTCAAAATCACCAGGCGGAACAGTATCCAGCTTTCTCATGAACAGTCAAGATTATGTTCAATCAGTAATGCAATCTTTAATTGCGAATATAAATGGACAATTCACACCGGTTATGCAAGGTATGCAAGGTATACAAAGCATGCACAGTTTGCAGTCGCCGCAGCATACCGTGTCAATGCAGAATCTGTCTGCGACACCGGCGTGGGCGTTATCACTAATAGAAGACGTAAAGCAAATAAAAAATGCATTACCAAAACTTGATGAAATAGAACAAACTGTGAAACGTATCAGCCGCAAGATGACCGAATTAGAGACTAAGGTATCAAACCTAGAAATTAAAAATACAGAAGCTGAGAAAGCCCTTACATTCATTAATAATGAATATGAGAAACAGAAAACTGACTTAAAAAACTCGAAAAGACAAATGGACAAAATAGAGTCTATGTGTACGCAACTAAACACAACCGTTCACGATCACGAAATGATCGATGATAAGATGCAAGAGAAGCTGCTGGATCTTGAATCGAGATCGATGAGGGGGAACCTCATTTTCTACGGACTCAATGAACCGGAGACGCCCCAACCCGGACCGATTACTTGTGAAACCCAAGTCAGATACCTTATTAAAGAGACATTAGACATAGATCATACAGAAATGGTCTTTGACAGGGTACACAGGCTGGGAGGCGCGCGTGCCAGGAAGCCACGACCGATAGTAGTGAAATTTCATAACTATAATGATCGAGAGAGGGTAAGGCTTAAATCTTATGAGGATGATACAAAACAAAAACTAAAGGACATGAAACAGGGTGTTGGCATACAGTCTCCCCAAACATACAGGGACGCAAGAAAAGCGTTTAGTGATTACATCAAGAGTGAAAGGATCGATGAGACTACCACACGCATAACAGGAACCAAACTGTTAATAAATAACAAAGTCAGCAAAAAATACACAGGTGGTAAAATAGTGGATTATACCGAAAGCTAGGAATGTCAAGAGAAGGATATTAATATACTGTCTTGGAATGTCCATGGTTTAGCGCGGAAAGTATGTGACACCGATTTTATTGACATTATAAGGAACTATGATCTTGTATTCCTCACAGAAACTTGGTTATCGAAAAATGTTCATTTAAATTTTGACATCATTGGATATGACTGTTTACATATATTTGGAAATAAAACCCGCAATACCCGTAAAGGCCGATACAGCGGGGGTATTACTATATATTACAAACATTATCTGCATAAATACATTAAAGTGGTAGAAACACACCAAAATGGTATAGTTTGGGTAGAACTTTCTAAAAATTTGTTTTATTTTAATGAGAACGTGTATCTATGTTGTACATACATACCTCCAAGTAATTCCTCTGTTATCGATACTAACAATTTTGATTTTTATGAAGAAATTGAGTCTGGTATCGAGCGGCATAAAATAAACGGAAAATGTTTCATTTTTGGCGATCTTAACAGTCGTACATCAAATTTAACAGATATATTAGAATATGATCAATACATCGATCATGACCCATATCTCTCAAATTATGTAAACATACCTACACGAGTTTCACGTGATGAGGTCATTGATAATCCGGGTAGACGGCTGATTGAACTCTGTCTGTCTACCTCGTTTATTATTGGCAACTCACGCCTACACAATGACCAAGGTATTGGTGAATACACTTTTCATTCGCCACTTGGTTCTTCGGTTGTTGATTATCTTTTATTACATATTAATGACTTTGATTGTATTTCGGAATTCAAAATAATTCCCCCAAACGAGTTTTCTGATCACAGCGGAATTCATTTCAACATTCCAGTTAAAAAACAAAATTATTTACGTGAAGCGGTTGTTGAGGAAACTTTCTTAAAATTTGATGAAACAAAGGTGGTACAGTTTCATGAAAATATAGCTTTAAAAAGAGATGACATATCTAACCTTATCAGGAAAATTAACGAAAATGAAGATATAAACAACATTTCACAATCATTTATTGATATCCTTAGTGAGTGTTCGCAGTCTGTGTTTAGTAAAACACGAACCACGGGCAATAACTCTACCAACAAAACATCAAATAAAAAACCATGGTTCAACACCGAATGCTACGTAGCCAGGGCACAATTCAAAAAAGCGAGAAATGCTTTTGTTAAAAATAAAAATAATGATCAATTACGCACGGAATACATAAATATGAAAAATAACTATAACAAAATAAAGCGAATCCAAAGGAAAAAATTCAATTTTCAAGAAAAAAAAAACAACTTGAATAAGATGAGTAAAACTCAACCCCGTAAATTTTGGAATAAAATCAGACACCAATATGCAAAAAGTAGTAAAAGTGCAGAAACGTTAACAACAAATGACCTGTATGAACATTTTAAAACTTTGTATAGCACAGAAACTATAAATGAAAATGTAACATACGATCAAAATATTGTAGATGAAGATCTAGATAGAGACATTAGTTTGGAAGAAGTAGAGAAGGCAGTTTTCTCGCAAAATAATAATAAAAGTAGTGGCATAGACACAATAATATCAGAAATCTATAAATGTTCATTTCATGAAATATCTCAATTTATTTTAACTCTTTTTAACCGAATATTTCTTACAGGAGAATATCCTAAATCGTGGGGGTCAGGAATTATTGTCCCAGTACATAAAGGCGGTGACATAGAAGATGCTAAAAATTATAGAGGGATAACTCTAATAAATATAATCGCAAAAATTTACTCTCAAATATTACTTAATCGTCTAACATCATGGTCAATTAAACATAATAAGATCATAGACAACCAATACGGATTCCAAAAAGGAAAATCAACGATAGATTGTATCTTCGTACTACACTCAGTTATAGTTAAAACATTATCTAACAAGATGAAGCTGTACGTGGCCTATATTGATTTTGAAAAATGCTTCGACAAATTAGAACGATCGTTTATTTTCCATAAACTTATCCAAGAAAATGTTAGCTCAAGATTTGTAAAAGCAATTCAAAGTATGTATAGCTGTGTAAAAGCTTCTGTAAAATACAATAAGCAATTGTCTCCAAGTTTCGACTCTAATATAGGGGCCAAACAGGGGGATCCAAGTTCAAGTCTTCTATTTTTATTCTTCGTAAATGACCTCATTAATAATATCAATAGAAATATTGAAGGAATTTTTAATTTGGATGATTTACAATTATTTATGTTATTATTTGCAGACGATACGGTTTTATTTGCACACACCCCAGAGGCGTTACAGTCAATGTTAAATGATCTACAAACATATTGTCAGACCTGGAATCTAAAAGTCAACATAGCGAAAACTAAAATAATGATATTCGAACAGGGTAGACACTCGACCCATAACTTTACGTTTAATAATCAAATCCTAGAAGTCGTTACAACATTTAAGTACCTAGGTATTTACCTATTTAAAAACGGGCACTGGTATCGTACACAAAAACAGCTTGCGCAACATTCCTTATACGCGCTACATAACTTATTCACAGTATATAATCAAATAGATTTAAAGATACAAGATAAATGTAAATTATTCGATACCTTGGTAGGACCTATCTTACATTACGGTGCCGAAGTTTTTGGGTACAACGAAGGCAAAAATATTGAAACAGTCCATTCTAAATTCTTGAGAAAGATACTTTGCGCAAGAAAATCTACCAACTTAGATGCACTGTATGGAGAATTAGGACGATATCCGATGGCAATTCATCGTAAAATAATAATGATTAAATATTGGTCAAAAATACTTAAATTAAACAATAACTGCATACTTAAGAAAACCTACAACATGCTCAAAGAAGATGCAGATAATAATATGTCTTACAATGGAAAAAATTGGGCTTTCCACATAAAAACTATGTTAAGTCAAATAGGTATGTCAAATATTTGGCTACATCAAGATAGATTTGAAATCAATATACCTATAATCAAACTTAGAATATTAGATATGTACAAACAAAGTTGGTACGGAAATATAAATAATTCCAGTAGACTCTCTTCTTATAGCATTTACAAACACGAATTTCAACTAGAAAAATATCTATCCGTTATAAATAACGATAAACATAGAATAACTTTAACTAAATTTAGAGTGTCTTCTCATAATTTAGAAATAGAAAAAGGCCGGCATGAAAATATCCCAAGGGAAAATAGGATATGTCGAAATTGTCCCTTAAATTTAGTAGAAACAGAATATCACTTTTTATTAGTATGTCCGAAATATTATGATTTACGCAGGAAATTTTTCAAACCATATTTTTGTAGATGGCCAACAATACAGAAGTTTGAAGCGCTTATGTCAAGTACAAATATCAAAACATTAAATAACCTTGCGAGTTACTTACATTGTGCATTCAAAGAAAAGTTATAAATAAACAGTTTTTAACTCACGATTTAATCCATATTTGTCAACCAACTATATTGTAATTTTTATATAGCACTTGTTCAAAGGAACACGCATTATATTTTGCAGAAATTTATGAATTTCTAACATATATACATTGATACGGTTCACTAATATACACTTACATTATGTATACGAAAAAATTTAGTTTGGAAAGCTCTACGATCAGCAGTTGATTCAATCATCGTACAGACCAATCAGACGGTCTTTTAATTTCGTTTTTCGAAAAGGCCGTCCGAAGTTTGGTCCGATGACATAAAACATGCGTAACTTCCTTTATAACATAGTAAACCCTTGCCTATCTAGCATAATAGTCAAGGGAATCTTTATATAACGTATCTAGATCTACCGTTAATACTTTAAGCGTAATTGTGTAAATCGTAGTGTATATTTACTTCTACATTAAAAAAAAATCACGATACTGTGGGATCACAAAAAAGATATATTCATGCGTTTCCGTTACCATTGTATGTATGTTACGAAAAACTAATTTATTACTATTTATTTTTGATACATTCATACTGAGTCGTGAACTATTCGCTTTAAGCAGATTATTCAATAATGCAAGGGAGATAAACTTTAAATTCTATAAAGATATATGTCATGTAATAATATTATTTATTTTTTATACATTCGTACTGATTTGTAATCTTCTCTGTTAATTGTTAGGAACCATTTCTATTAATCTGTTAACCATTGTTATGCTTGCTTTACTCCAATATGATCAAATGTAGACTATAAATTGTATGTATACAATTTTATGTCGAATAAAATATATGTTATGTTATGTTATGTTATGTTTACCTACTCGTTCCATTTAATATCATTTAATTATTTAAAAGTGGGTTTCTATGAGATACTGAAAAAACCTCGATTTAATTTACTACATGTACAAAAGCTATACTATAATACCTTTTCATCAAGTTCAAAACAACTGCCGCTGAAAGGAATGGACGACACGCGCCAAATAACACTCCTTCTGGCTAAGTCTAAAGAAAATAAATAACACATTAATGTACTCTTGTTTCGTTTTGTTTAAGTTTTTATTCAGGTTTCAAAGAATATTCATAATTAAGAAACAATCAACAATCTTTCTTTATCAAGGGAGGAAACCTGTTATTAAATCGGCGGTGTTTTAAATTGACGGGGATTTTTATTGGCGGTGTTTTATATTGGCGCAATTAACACTGATCGCCAATATCGCCAAAATTAAACCCCCGCAAATATTAGTACTTATACAGTATCCTGTTTTTTTTCTTGTATAGTGTTTTCCATTATTCTTAATTATATATACGTTTCATATTTTCGGATATCTCGTGTACGATGTAAGTAATACGGTGTCATAAAGATTCATCTCTGTTTTGGTTAGACACTTGAAATAAGTTTCGACGACATTTCCGCCAAAATCAATCTTGTATTTTAGCTGATGTTCTGAATCTGTAATAATCATAATAACAAAACTTACAACTCAAACAGAGAGGAGTAGCCACTATACCAGCGCGCGAGTTCGGTCAATAGTACAGTTCGAGACTACAGATGGCTTTATGAAGCAGGAAATTATTATGAAACTGCTTGTTTAAACTTACGGATTTCCTAAAAAGAAGATGGATTTATAACACGTCGCAAGTATTTTGATAAGTTTTATTATGTTTGCCTGAAAATTTAAACTGTTTCCCTGATGAAGGCATTTCGTTATATTGAAATGCGTGAACATGAATGTGAATTCCAGTCCAAAGTAAAAGCATAAAAAGATCTACCAGTAACACTTAAGTTATCTACCTTGAAATGAGAAAACTATAAGAAACTGAACATTTCCTGGACTACACTGTTACAGGGTCGTAGGCAAGTTTTGGTTATTGGGGCGGCGGAAATTTTATAATATAATTTAACTGGTGATGCACATATGGTTGTAAGATTTGTTTATGACTCGACATTGTTATAACAATAAAATCAGATAGTATTCAAAGTCTATTACTGAATTGCTATATTTCAAATTCTCAATGATAAATTATGATTAATTAACAAATAACAATTTAAAAATAATTTATTATTTTATGGATTCTACAGATCGTTGCTGGCATGATCTGTAGAAGAAAAATAGATATATATAAAACTAATATCATTATGATTATAACATACTTAAAGCACATGTTATGGTTCAGCATTGTCTCTTAAAGACTTAAAAATGTCCAAAGATCACCTTTGTCGACATATCCACTGTCGCAAATTTGTTGGCGAAGCCAGTCAGTTTCATCGCGTCTACCGCAGTCCGGTAAGCGTAAAACGTCATTGGTGCGTCAGTCCTGTCATGTTCGTGCTCAGATCTGTACGTCTACACGCGCCTTAAGTAGGCCGGAGAACATCCTTTCAATGGAAGCATCGATGGCAGACGTAACAAAGAGCAATAATTTAAAACGATTTGAACAAATTCTGAGAACATGCTACGGAGAGACTGGTTTCATTTCCTCGAATGCGTGTACAACGTCATTGAATGTCTGTCCCGCATGATCTTTAACTGGTCCTTAAGTGTTTCGAGCTGAAACGTGGATTGTCACCTTTTAGTTCTTTCATGTAGAAACTGACGACTTTCTTAAGGTGTTAATCGTTGTCATCCACAGCGACGCATTTCAATAGAAAGTCTTGAAGATGCCGGTAAGTACGATATGCCTGCCGATCAGACCTGTTACTGATGCATGTAATCACCAGAAGCAGAGCCTCAAAGTAAAATTGACGGTATCTGTCCTGGATACTCATAAGAAGCGCTGCCGACTACAATGGGCGATGACATCCTCCAAGAATGTGTCATTTTGTTAACTATTATTATTTGAACTTGTCAAATATTTATAACTTCTCTCCTAAACTTATAGAAGATAAAAGTGTCATTGTCTAAAATAACAGACTGCGATTCTCATGCGAAGTTCTAGTCGTTTTTAATTATTCGGTATTTCCTTTCAAGTAAATTCTGGTATCTGTCGGTTTTTATTGTTATCGGATCTTGGAATGTAAACTTTGCTTTCTTACTGTTTGTGTGGGAAATTGTGAATGTATTTTTTAATTTTTTATGCCATTTTCACAGTGGAAGAGGAGCAGAAACTTTCAGATAATGAATATCCGGTTATAATTATAATAAATACTCGGAGTTAATTTAAAAATCTGGAAGAATGGAAAACCCATTTCTAGGAAACTTTATTTCACTTATTGTGAAAACAGGTACAATTACCGGATCCTGATAATAATAATTCATCATGATTTGAAATCCCGAATATTTCAACGAATCCAAGAAATGAATCCTCTTACATGATGATAACCTGGTGAATTCAGCTTCTACAAAAGTCTTGTTTTTGAAGTATGGTTATTCAGCTTATATTTTACATCGTTACATGTGATCGAAAATAACTTAAAGATAAGAGCTACGATAATGTTAGTATAGAATTTAAATGAAATTATGATCTCAATTTTGAAACTTAACCTTTAGGCATCATGAAAAGCAATTAATAAAAACATCACCGAAATCACAAATTATTATTATCAAGTGCCTGACTTTCTTTTGGAACTGAGTATATTAACAGCAGTGCTGATTTGCTTCAGTCTAATGTCCAGGTTTGAAATGCAGCAATAGTGATAATTTTTATCCAGCCATGATTTTCAATACTTTAAATTTAAAAGCAAACTGTTACATGAGGCGCTATATGGGAACACTATCTTCGGACGGTTAACGCCAATACTCTAAATGACGTCATAAAGTGAGTGGATGACATTAATTATTACGCATTTCTCGGTTAAAATACCACTTTATTATAAAAATGAGTAACAAAGTCACTTTGTAGTTATGAGAAGAATATAGAAAATCTAAATTCTTTCTAAATTAATATAAACACTTCAATGTCAAACACATTACCAAAGACACATTTCCCCCATGACATGCCCAACATCAAGATTTTTAATAGGATAGATATACTTTTAATCCTCCAAAAGAAGAGCTGCATACAAACATGGTAAACAAACATATAACAAATAAGGAAACACAGTTCCAACATGATTGACAGAACGGTAATATACACGACATAACAAAATGGAGGGAATATTAACAATTAACACTTAATTAATATACAGACAATGGAAGACATATACATCTTAATGATCAAACAACAAACGAACATACATATGAAGAAAAAAGTAGAACTAAATGTAAGATTTATAATTTTCAAAACATGTTGTTTTATGATGAGATTCAATTTGGGGAACGCACGTAAACTATGAGGCTTAAATACAGCCAATGTTATGATGAAATACGAAACCTTGCCAAAACGAAACGCAAGATAAGAATGTATCAATCTGCCATTAATTCGATAATATTCTTACATATGTATGTTAGCGATATATCATTGTGAATAATGGTGAATCTTGCGGAAATGAAACACAAGATAAAACTTTGATCACAAATATATCATGATACAATAAATAGTCATTTTAATCGTAAGTACTAATATGGTAAGGTAAAACAAAGTAAAAACAATATTAAAAAGGCTTTATTTGACTGAGGCGATTGCGCGTGAAAAATGTCATAGGTTTTAAGGACACTTTCTCACGCTCTAAACGTTATAATTTATTTGCATTTAATGCGCGTTCTGATTAATAATACCGCATCTTGTGATGATAATAGAAGAATTTAGTTCTGAAAACAAGCGTAAATTCAGAACTTTTGGTGAATATAAAAAGAATACTGAAACAACTGAAATGATTTCTTTATCTGACATACTTTAGTTTTTCCTAGTCGCGCTCATTGACTGACCACCTTGTTCACATAATTGTCTGTTTAGTGATTAGAAATTGCGTGAAAACACCTAGGTCTATTTGTTACAAGAAAGGGTGAAGAGTATTAATTTTGCAGAAACCGCGTTTAATGTATTTTCATCGTGTGCTAAATTAAGCCTCAAATATACGAGTATATTTATAACTTAATTATTAGGCATATAGATCTTTTTATGCGATCATATATTACATGTACTTTATATCTTAATTCTGTGTCATTACATCTGTTGTAAACTTGTGTATGTTATATGCTATATAATTATGATTCTTCATTAACTTCGAAAAAAAGTCGTTTATATTCAGTAAAAAATTATATCGTGCGAATTGAATTTAGTGGTTCTTAGAGAACATTTGTGCGAATGTAATTTCGTTTGATTTGAAAAAACAAAATATACTTTTTATGAAATACATGTAACTAATTATTAATTTTGCAGATTGTAAAAATAAATAATAGTTATATTTTGTGTTGCATCTATAGGGTTTCTCTATCCCTTCAGTATACATCGCGTTCAGATAAACATTAATGATAAATGTTGAAACGGAGACTGTAGATATTTAACGTTTACAAAAGATACAGGTTGCAACAAGGCACACAAAGATCATTTTCTGGATCCTGTTATAAACATGTTTGTGCCTTGAGCCTGCAGTACTTTCATATTTGTCGTGTTCGGTGGCTTTCAAAGTTCCCTTTTCATCTATTTCAATATCACAGTAGCGTTGTTTGTGCCGTGTGGCGGCTGTAAAAAGTCTCCCCGTACATTCAATCAGTGCTGTTATCAGTTACGTCCTTTGAAGCTCGTTGAGCACGATACTTATGTACTATGTTTATAGTACTTCTAAAATTCCTTTGTTTTAATATTTCGGCCAGTTTATAAATAGGTGGTTTCAATATCCCAGCCAATATTGATTTGGATATTGTCCAATCACCCCCAAGGATATACTTCCTGCTTTTTAAATTTTGCCTTTGGCGTAGTCTGTGATATGCAGGATTTATATTCTAAGATCCCCTGTCAAAATTCTATTCTGTTTAGTTCCGCCCATTGTTTTCTCGTTTAGGGCAAACCCATTATTTTATCTGGGGACCATACGCCGCTGAACATGGAATGGTATTAATCTGAAAATACCTCATTGAAGGTTCCATGTTCACCGCCATATGCATACCATCGTTTGGGATGGATCGAAATTGTACTATTTAATGGTGTAATTACTGAGTTGCGCTCAACCCGGGACTAGGCGGCGTGGGCAGTAATAAGCATTTCCATTACTGCCCATGAACAGGCTCAATCAAACCGAGCCTGCAGTACTTTCATATTTGTCGTGTTCGATGGCTTTCAAAGTTCCCTTTTCATCTAATTGACCTACTTTTCCTGTCTTGATTATTTCTTAAAGCTACATGATCGCATAAACATTAATGATAAATGCTGAAACTGAGACTGTAGATATCGTTTATAAAAGATATAGCAACAAGGCATACAGAGATAATTGTCTGCATTTTGTTATAAACATGATTATGCCTTGACCTATTTTTTTCTGTCTTTCTTAAAGCTACATATTCACAGTTCCGGGTTGAAAACTTAAATGAACTAGTTGGGGTTAATATTTATAGTACCACTGCATAACGCATATGAATGACGAATTAAAAAGGAGAGAATTTTGCTTTAAGTTTAGAATATATTTTATCAGTACATTTTGTGAATATTACTGCGTCTGTAAGGCTTAAACAACTTTAAATATATTTCACGTACGTTGACTGTGTAAGAATATAACGCCACATTTAAATTGTTTACAGGTTTACTAGTTTATATTATAAATTTTGATATTTGAAAAGAATATTTTCATCTTGTTACGTGAACAAGTAACTTTAAGACATTTTCTTGTTTCCAAGAAATCTTAACTCCAAAAAAGTCTCGCGTAATAAATTCTAAGAACTGGATGAGTTTCCGGAACTGGCTGAGTTTATAAAATTATAAGACCAAAGTAAAAAGACATTCGCATTTTGGAACGACTTCCGAAACGATACTCCGAACGTTCATGAGTTTTACTTGTATTAACTACAAATATAAATTCTTAGAAGGACTCCGAGATGTATTTATTCCAAACAACGATATTGATGATACTGACAACGGCCTTCTTAGCTGCTGCCGTTTCTGTCAGTGATAGTGTTGTCAACTCGGACTTTGACGAGAAAAGTTTGATTGCCATGGGAACTTCATTGAACCACCCGCTTCTTAAACTTATTGGAAGAACTTTTGAAAGACTAGAAAAGGAGATTCTAAAGGATATCGACAAGACGACGTTTGTGTTGGGACAGGTGATTAAAGATAAAACTTTAAGTTCGTTAGAGCAGAGACTGGTTTCAGAAAGAAGAGAGTTAATTGACATCATCTGTCAGCTTCATCCCTGTACAGAATGGGAGGCCTGGACCGGCTGTTCAGCAAAACACAGAGGGACTTTTGGTGCTCGAACCAGATCTAGAACATGTGGTGGGAAAGCCATTAAATTATGTTCCAGTACTGGACTGGAGCAGAAAGAAACGGACTCAAAAATTTGTGAAGGTACTCAGTATCCAACCAATTACACTGTAACAACAAATGGATATTGCATGGGTGTTCATACTGATATAAAAACAAATTGGACTAGTGCACAAGCGGTTTGTAAACAAGAGGGTGGATCTCTTATGAACATTGACAGCGAGCTGAAAACAGTTGATGTAAACAATACTTTAAAAAATATGTCACTAACGCACGACTTCTGGACTGATGGAACCAGAACGTTACCGGACGGAGAATGGCGGTACGAGTATGGGCCTCAAGATGCTGCATTTCGAAACTGGTTAAGTAGCGAACCGGAGTCAACTGACAACTGTAGAGCATATTCTTTTTCAGTCACCTGGACCTGGAGGGGACGACCTTGTACTAGCAGTTACCATTTTATCTGTGAAATAGTTTAACCAGTGTTTTATCGGTGTGGCAATTTACGCACACAGATACCGATTGATAATTATTGTACTGAGACACCGGTTGCTGATATATATTTTCGTGAAACTTGTTTTCTCAATATAGAATTATAATAGAATTTTGCACCGAAGACATTTTACTTGTATATTCAGTTGATGTACAGGAATTCTGCAGTGTAAATAATGGATTTGTATGTTCTATACATCCTGCTGGAATAATTCACTGAATAATTCAGATATTACCATGTTTTACATGGTTATTCTCCGGAAACACTGAAAGCGAATATTCAAAATATAATACAGTAATGATTTACTAAAAACATTTAAATTTTTGAGTAAGTATTTTATACAGAACCATTCACAAGAAAACACTGACATTTTTAAATTGTTCAACTTTTGTTTGGCTCAGTGGAGACAAACGAGCCAAAACTTTTGTTTTGTAGTGGCTTCTATCGAAGTGTGAAAATAAAGTTCTGTTAAAAAGTGGGTATAAATAACTCTACTAGTACTTTAAACTTTATACTTAAATGCAAAATTATATCCATCATTTATGATGACAATTGCAGCGACTAAACTTTATTGGATGCAGACATGCCCTGCCTATCTTTTTTTTACGAAGGATCTCTGAAATAGCTAAGTCAAAGGGAGTGGCGATGTTGAAATCGAACTTCATTTATTAATAACTAATGTCCCAACTACACTGATCATATTTTTTTCAGCGTGGAATCGGGGTAAATTCAAACTTGAAACATAGATCATAAGGTATACCATATTCACTTCCTTTAATGAAACAACCATGAAAATGTCAATATGAAAGGCATATTGACATTTTCATGGTTGTTTCATTAACCCCGGCAACACTTTACATTTTATCAAGATATGGGTAAAAATAAAGTCACAAAATAGTAGTTAGTATATTCTCTGTTAACAAAGATCTACGTTTTGAATTTGGTTTTACCCCCACCACGATTAAATGCCCTTTGTTTACGAAGGCATGAGTTGGATTTTAATGATAATGTAATAAAAAATAAGTAAATATGATATATCTTATTATATTTCGAATTCGAAGCGTGTTCCTTAAATGTATGCGAAAATTTTTTAGCTTTATGTTCGGTGTAGAAAAAGACATTGGTTAAGGGCCATCTTAAATACAGCTTCTATCGATAAAAAAGAAAATAATCAAGAATGCAGAATGGAGTTATAAATAAATCCATACATAACAACTAAACAACAGAAAACATCATTTTATTGCCTACAATAGTAATAACTTAAAGATACTTACAAAGATGTTGTGCCATTTATCTAACATATGTAAGCAGTGCGAGATATTTGTAAAATTGTGTGTTTGACATTGAATTTCCTGGTCGTGTAAATAGGTGCCATACGTTGATTTCTCTCTACATTATTGAAAACGAAGTGAAATGTTTTCGATGACATTGCAATGACGACCATACAATGCCATTAAGAGTATACAAATATCAAAATCTCTCATACGGCACATTGCAGCTGAATGAAACTTTGTTCAAACCAATGTTATTAATTTGAGCCGCTTCGTGAGCAAACCGACAATAGTGACTAAAAAATCGAACTTGAGTTTTTTTAATATCCATAAAGCACAATCAATTCTCGTTGATTTGATACCAGTATTTCCTCTTTATGATGATTTTAGCCCACCAAAACTTGTCAACACTAACACATGGTACAATGATTTTAATTCCGACAAAAATGACGTCGACGTCAGGTCGTTCGCTTAAAGTTATATACCAGCCAAATTTCATCTTTCTTTTATTATTAAGCTGGGATTCGATATTTATGTAAAACAATGTCAAAGGAATTACTATTTACTATATTTTGTTAAATAGATCTAAAATTTATTTATCTATATTTAAATAATGTTGGTTCGCGTCACAAATACGCGAAGTATCATTTCTCCGCAGTTGTAATTTTTTCTTTGACACGAACCGCAATAAGTTGATTTAAAATAATGAATTGCAGGAAGCTACATCGTAAAACATGTAATTACAAAAAAGGCTAGTCAAAATCAGTCCTTAAATTTTATCAGGTGAATTGTAAACCTAATGCTTCGTTTGAAACAACGAAACCACTCTATACATGTATATTGTGTACCCGAAGCTATTTCTTTCCGTTCTTAACCTTTGTTATCAGCTCGTGTCTTACTTTCACTTATATTAAGGCATACGAGTGTGTTATTCAGATTCTGCACCGAACAAAAACATGATTACCACTTCCACGCCAAACATTAAAGGTGTTTGAACATAAAAAATGGCCATAAAGTACCCATGTAAAGTGCAAAAGCCGCCGTGCAGAAATATATGCAAAAACTCGATAATAATTTCACTAAAATAGGTCCAAGAACGTTATATTTTGACTAAAAACACAGTTTTAAGTCACAAAATTTTCTATTTTCACTTTGTAAACAAACAATCTTTCAGTTTATACATTCTTTGTTTAGGCCTCTAGAAACATAAGTTAAAAAAACGGAGTGGAGCTTACACATCTGGCCTCCGGGTAGGAGTATTTATATTACGATAACATTGATGTAAATCTACTTACCAGATCAAAATATCTCCTGAAATGCACCAAATCACACAATTTTCCGCAATTTTGTTCCGCAGAGAACATGTCGCTCACTTACTTTTCCGAAAAAACCGAATACGATGGACCCCCTGAATTAAATAAAAATCAGTTCCATGAGTTATTTATTTTCGCAAATATTTTATGCTGAAATAGATGAAAAGGGAACTTTGAAAGTCACCAAAAATATGAAACTATTGCAGGCCCGGTTTGATTGGGCCTGTTTATGGGCAGTTATAAACATGCATATTACTGCCCACGCCACCTAGCCCCGGGTTGAGCGCAACTCAATATTTACACCAATAAATAGTACTTTTTTTCCATCCGAAACGATGGTATGCATATGGTGGTGAACATGGAACCTTCAATGCGGTATTTTCCGATTAATACCATTTCAGGTTCAGCGGCGCATGGTCCCCAGATAAAAGAATGGGTTAGCCCCGAACGAAGAAATAATAAACAATACTAAACATAATAGAATTTTGAAAGGGGATCTGATAATATAAATGATATATTTCACAGACAACGCCAAAGGCAAAATTAAAAATAACAAAACAGATATTATTGAAAGTCCATTACTTTTTTGCTATATTTCAAATTGTCAATTGATGAATTTTGATTAATTAACAAATAACAAAATCATTTATTATTTTATGGATTCAAAAGATCGTATCTGGCATGATCTGTGGAAGAAACGAACACATAGACTAAATACATTGTGATTATAAGATACTTATATAAAACACATGTTATGGTGTAACATTGTCACTTAAAGTCTTAAAATGTCCAAAGATCACCTTCGTCGTCTTATTCACTGTCGCGATTTTGTTGGCGAAGTCAGTCAGGTTCATCGCGTCTATCGCAGTCCGATGAACGTAAAACGTCATTAGATGTGTGCGTCAGTGCTGTCATTTTCGTGCGCAGATCCGTACGTATTAATGCGCCTTGGGCCGGAGAACGTATTTTCTCGTAGCATCGATGACAGACGTAACAAAGACCGATAAAATGATTTGAACAAATTCCGAGAACATGCTACCAGATGCTGGTTTTATTTCTTGGAAAACTTAATTGAATGTCTGTACCGTATGATCCTTAACTGGTCCTTAAGGTGTTTCAAGCTGGAATAATAGATTGTCACCCTTTATTTCTTTTATATAGAAACTGACGAATCTGTTGAGGTGACTATCGTAGTCACCCACAGCGACGCATGTTAATAGAAAGTCTTGAAGATGCCGGTAAGTACGATATGCCAGCTGATCGAACCTGTTACTGATGCATGTAATCACCAGATCCAGTGCCTCAAAGTAGAATTGATGGTATCTGTCCTGGGCAGTCGCTGGGTACTCGTAAGTTGCGCTGCTGAAAACATGCTACATATTTCACAGGAATACTTCTCTGGAAACATTGGAATATATTCAATATTTTATTCCAAATCATTCATTAAAACACATTGAAGTTGTTCAATTATTTTTTGGATTTGACAAAATGCTGCCAAATGAGCTCAATCACAACTTCTTTTTATCAAAGTGTAAATAATACAATGAAGCTCTATTGAAGTGTGGGTAATAATTAAAAATGTTGTTGATGAAGAATTACGTTAATGAATTCCTGGTGTCTGCAAAACCGTTTTGTTAAAATGGCCTGAACAATTCATTTATCTAAGCCAAATATCGAGGACCATTAATCTTAAAATACCATGAATCTCAAAAATAATTTGTGAAATTAGAAAAGATTATGAAGCGAACTCGTTTTATGCCACTGACCTAAATATCTCCTAAATGGGTCCGACACAGCCATTTTCATGTACTCAAAAATGACCTAAATTTTAAGAGTATTTATTTTCTAATTCACTGCGTTCAAACGAAAATAAATTATTTATCCCATATTCAAGTAATTCATAGGTAGGAAAAGAAATAAAAACACCAAGTACAATAGGAATGGTCGTATTGCATTGCTATATACTATATTTCAACGACAACATTTCATTAACGTCTATTAGCCCATCTTTCCTGCATCCTCGTCTTGATTCGTGTCAAGCCGCACAACCGGAATCCTCGAGCCTGCTGCAATGAATGTCTATTATCATCCAGAACCTACTTGAATAGAAAAATAACATCATCTTATACATATGCAAAAGAAAAACAGCCATATTGTTTGCTAATAATCTGCGCCCAAAGTTAAAATAATGAAACAGAAAACGCCAAAATTTAACTAAACGTCTTTGTGTAAATTCCTATCATCTTATTCAACTTTTTACATTCGACTTAACTCGCTTACATTAAGAACAATTAAAGTCAGACAATCCAGCGCCAAGTGGCACTCACTTTCAAGCCAGTCGGCTAGTATTCCACAAAAACAACTTCATTCCATCACAGCGCCAATCGGCACTACAGCGCCAATCGGCACTTCAATTTTACGCCACGTGGCGAGGTTCGTTCCCAGGAGGGGCAATATCTGATAATCAAACTAAACACTACCAATGCAGCGCCAAACGGCACTCACTTTCAAGCCAGTCGGCTAGTCTTTCACAAAACAATTCCATTCCAACACAGCGCCAATCGGCACTACAGCGCCAATCGGCACTTCAATTTTACGCCACGTGGCGAGGTTCGTTCCCAGGAGGGGCAATATTCGATAATCAAACTAAACACTACCAATGCAGCGCCAAATGGCATTCAGTTTCAAGCCAATCGGCTAGTCTTTCACAAAACAATACAATTCCAACACAGCGCCAATCGGCACTACAGCGCCACTCGGCGCTTCAATTTTACGCCACGTGGCGAGGTTCGCTCCCAGGAGGGGCAATATCATCTGATAATCAAACTGAACACAACCAAAGCTTCACCAAATGACATTCACTTTCAAGCCAATCGGCTAGTCTTAAAAAAACTATTCCATAACACAGCGCCAATCGGCACTACAGCGCCAATCGGCACTTCAATTTCACGCCACATGGCGAGTTATCACTCAAATCGTTAACCTGATAATAGAGTTGAATACAACCAATGCCGCGCCAAGTGGCACTCACTTTCATGCCAATCGGCTAGTCTTCAAAACGCAATTCCATTTAAATACAGCGCCAATCGGCACTACTTCGCCAATCGGCATAACAATTTCCCAACACAGCCAAGCGGCTACACAGCGCCAAGTGACACCTCAATCTAATTCCAATCGGCTATTCTCTTAGCAAATCAAATTACAAAACAGCACCAAGCTACACTTCAATTTTAAGCCAATTGGCGGGTTTAAAGCAACTCCTTATTTAAGTTAATGCAATCAAACACTTCTAAGTCAAATTAACAGCGCCAAGTGGTTAAATTTGCAGTCCAAAAAATCATCATGCTTATCAATTTAATGTTAAGCGTTTTTCGATTATTTTTAAATGAAGTGGCTAATCTTTTCTCTAAATCGAATCGCATATAGCGTTCACATTTTGTCAGGTTATGGGAGATCAGTCCATTAAAATCAAATATTTTGGCCAAATCAATTAAAATGCTACATTCTCCGCTAAGAAGTTTTCTTCGTCCTTATCGTTTTAATCGTAGAAAATATATCCAATTCCACGTGTAAATCGTGTCAAATTATTCTTCCAATAACTACTGATCTTAATCAAGATAAAATTTAAATTATACAATTTCTAATTTTCACGGTAACTTAAAATCAAGACGCATTTAAGCAAATGCAATGAAATATGCTGAAATATTAGTCAAGTTGCTTTTCTTGTTTCGAACAAATGCCATTCTTGGCAAGTGACACTTAAATTTTAGGCTAAGTGGCGATTTCGGAATTCGTTATACACCATGAGAATCTAACCAAACACATCCACGCTAATACAGCGCCAAGTGGAAACGTAATATTGATGCAAATGAATATAATTAAACGCCAAGTGCGCATAAAATTTTACTCCAGTAGCGAGATTAAGGCCACATCAGCCTCTAATGAAAACGAAACACATCCGGTTCAATGCAATGTTATGTTGAACTACTGATTTAGTAAAGTGATTGTTTTGTCTAAACAAACACAAAAGGATATATCGCACACTTTCGCCAAGAGGCGATTGATCAGAATCGAAGCAAACATACCCAAACACAAAATAACAGAACGCACAATCTAACTTTCAGCCAAGTGGCTTGTTCACATAAAATTGTAGAAAATGTTCTCAGTCCAATGCAGCTTCTGATAAGCGTTTGATATATACGTCAAAAATTACGAACCATTCTAATTGCGAAAAGAATCATTTGAAATTTATCTTTCATAACTTCTAAGTGACTTTTAATGCAAACTATTAAATCTTGATAACAATCGTTGAAACAAAATGAGACAAATAAGGTAATTAAGCTGCTACCTATCAACTAAAAGTGTACAAAAGTGTTAACGGAGTTCTAACCGTCTTCGCAAATGGTGAAATCAAACACATAAAATGAGGGTGGGCGGGACGGGAAATTAGAAATATTTAATATGTCTGTACAATAGCAATGCGACGACTCGAATGAATTTTATCCAAGGTTTACACCATATATAATGACACTGCACGAGAATTTCGTGAATCCTCACAACCAATAACCTTGAAGCATACATGATATGAATTACATAGAAACGTGGATAAATACATTTATTTTCTAATTCACTGCGTTCAAACGAAAATAAATTATTTATCCCATATTCAAGTAATTCATAGGTAGGAAAAGAAATAAAAACACCAAGTACAATAGGAATGGTCGTATTGCATTGCTATATACTATCGAAAAACACAAAGAACGGGACAATTCTATTCTTAGACATTTATGAATTGATAGTATCTCAGAATTAAGTAAAAGTTTGTAAAATTCACTATTAGCGCGAATGTTTTTGTTTTTTCTTTAGATTTTTATTACGTAATTTTTTGAACATTTTAATTTCTATCGACTATATCATAAAACCATATCAATACATGCACGTGCAAATCCAACTCGACAAAACCTTCAAGGAAACACACTTATCAATCTAACGTAGCGTAATTCGCAACGACAAGTTATTCTGAGCTAATATACTAAGGAACTTAGCGTAAGAACTATATGTTTCTGGTATGAGTAAATGAAATTCATGCATACTGGAATATTTAAAAAAAATTAAGTATTCCTTGTTATTCAGCGCAACTGTGGCAATGTTACCGATAATTTCCCGTAAAATCTACAGATTGATGTCATATTATATGTACAAATTATAATATTAAAACGCAAACAATCATAACTTGGGAACATGGCGATTTTCCCATTATGCTAATGGGCTAAAGCTCGCACTCAAATCTACATCCCATCATATATGAACATTCTCGTAGAAAACTCAAAAATGACTGAAAATATACGAACCCATAAATGCCAGATTTTAATATACTTTCCACTTGCCTATCCAACCATCGTTTCAGAACACCTGACAAAGCAATCTCTCCGATTCTTGGCTTACGTTGACCAACTGCATTAATCCCGAACTTGCCATAGTAATGATTATGTTGGGCTCAAACCAGCATCCCGTCATAAAAGATCAACGAATTGTTTGTCCTGAAATTACTAAGCATACTCTTTCTTAATTAATTAAAACTGTTAGAATTATAATAAAAACAGTATTAATCATGGAAAAGAAAACAAATATCCACGGATTTCAATAAACATTCTATTTTCTACCGAACCAATCGACAATGCAGTCTCTATGAAGCCAAGTCTACATGTAAAGCAATAGAATTTGCTTGAAATCTTAATTGTATTAAACACTAAAATATTATAATAAATAACTGTTTTAATTATTTCTATACTTCTAAAAGTCTAACTACCGTAAGTAAACTATAGGAAAACACAAGGCTCTTTGATCAGTTTATTCTCTCCAAAACAAGAGCCACTCATTTCATTTGGATAGAAAAGTACAGTTAGCGTCTTATACTATATAAAATATACACACTTTCCATGTTTTCCACGTGCAAATGTACATACAATGCATAACTTATTATATATGACCTATCTGATTGTTTTGCAGCAAGCCTAAATAAACGCAGTAAAATGATATTATCACCATCACACTCATTTTTACTGCTGTTTGTTTTTTAAATACATGTGTAATAATAGTTTTCATCGTTATAAAATTAACTTGTCAAAATTATTATCTATTACACAGAGATTAAGCGGCCAGACTTAAATTGCAACACTAATGCAAATGCAATAACAGCTGATTAACTTTCTCGTCCCTCTAGCATCACATGAACCTTCAACGAAAATAACCGATGTCTTTAAATTAGGCCTCAAACTCTCGATTTAAAAAATCAAACATTTATACCAATATCTAGAATTCAATATTTGAAAAACTAAATAAAAACAAAAATACAAACGCATTTCCGAAAAATGCAAACTCTCAGGACGCTGACTAGATACGCCTTTTATTCATCATCCAGCAATCATCACGAGACTGTCAAATTCATCAGTGACAAAATAATTTGTCAATGGTTCCGACTATCGCTGTTATTGCCGACTCCGAGCTCAAGTTGTATCCATGCCCTAGGATATTTGAAGAAAGTTGCCGAACATGAACTCCATCAGAAAATTTCATTGTCCTTCTCACAGTCAAGTAATGACCTTCTCAAATACGTCCTTAACAATTTATGAATTAGAAATATTTAATATGTCTGTACAATAGCAATGCGACGACTCGAATGAATTTTATCCAAGGTTTACACCATATATAATGACACTGCACGAGAATTTCGTGAATCCTCACAACCAATAACCTTGAAGCATACATGATATGAATTACATAGAAACGTGGATAAATACATTTACAGGAATGATTGATGCATTTAGGTTTATTATAAAACACTTAAAGCGATAAATTTGCTGCAATATAACTGCATTTGGTATACATCAGTAATCACGCTAATTAAATAATTTACCCATATCTCGGTAATAGCCTTTTTGTTACAGAAATTTTTCAAGATGGCGCCAAAAATCTGGAAAATGCCGCTATTTGAAGATTTTTCATCGTATAATCACAATTTTGGAGTCTAAAACTATATCATCTAAACATTAAAAGCACACCAGACAAATATTTTAGGAGCAAATGGCCTGTTTGTTACAGAAATTGCCTAAACAATATTAAACCGGCTGTAATCATATTTGTTCTGTAATTTAACGCAAAGTAAAGAATGTATTTAAATGTCAAACATATGTACATTGTTTTATTAGTTCAATATGAAGAGTTTTATATTAACTTAATCCCAAAATAGGTTTTATCCTTGTAACCATCAATTGCTAGTACAGTACTGAAATGACTAATTTAAGTACACAGTCTAATCACACATGGTAACAATCCCCACCCACATTTGCACACAATCGTAATGCTAGTTGTGCTTTCACACACTTGCATCTTCCTCTGCAGCCTTTGACACATCCACATTTCAGGAATTCCATACAGGTAACTGATGATTGAGGAAGATCTGACCAATACGGTTCCCATGCATTCACAGGTCTTTTCATCCAACCCCATTCAACAGGTGAAGGTGACACGGGATTGGATGAAAGGACCTGGGAATGCATGGGAACCCTATTTGTCAGATCTGCCTTAAGCATCAGTTTCCGGTATGGATATCATGAAATTTGGATGTGTCAAAGGCTACAGAGGAAGATGCAAGTGTGTGAAAGCACAACTAGCATGTACGGCTCTGTGCAAATGATTAGACTGTGTACTTAAATGAGCCATTTCAGTACTTTACTAGCAAATGATTGTTACAAGGATAAGACATATTTGGGATTAAGTTAATATAAAACTCTTCATATTGAGTTAATAAAAAAACTGTACTTATGTTTGAAATTCTAATACATTCTTTGCTTTGCGTTAAATTACAGAAAAATATGATTACAAGCGGTTTAATATTTTTGTAGGCAATTTCTTAACAAAAAGGCCATTTGCTCCTTAAATATTTGTCTGATGTACCTTTATTTGCTTTAAATGTTTAGAATATCCTTGAAAATATAGGTTTAGACTCTAAAATTGTGACTATACCATGAAAATCCTTCAAACAGAAGCATTTTCCAGATTTTCCTAACCCTAACCCTTACCCTAACCATCTTGAAAAATGTCTGTAACAAAAAGGCCATCTTCTCCTTAAATATTTGTCAGATAAGCTTACATATGCTTTTATGTTTGAAACATCCTTAAAATATATTTTTAGACTCCAAAATTTTGACTATTCGATGAAAATCCTTCAAATAGCAGCATTTTCCAGATTTTTGGCGGCCATCTTGAAAAATGTATTTAACAAAAAGGCCATTTGCTCCTAAAATATTGGTATGATGTGCATACATTTGATTTTAATGATTAAAACATTGATTAATTTCTTGAAATACAGGTTTAGACTCCAAAATTGTGACTACACGATGAAAATCCTTCAAATAGCAGTATTATCCTGATTTCGGCGGCCAGCTTAAAAAATTTATGAAACAAAAAGGCCATATGCTCCTTAAATATTTGTCTGATGTGCTTACATTTGCTTTTAATGTTTAGAACATCTTTGAAAAGGTACGTTTAGACTCCAAAATTGAGAATATACGATGAAAATCCTTCAAATAGCAGCATTTTTTTCTGAATTTTGGCGGCCATCTTTAAAAAAGCGGCCATTTTGGAAAGATATCAAATGGGTCTCTATCACATTTCAAAAGGTACACCAAAAGCTAACTTTGTGCAAAATTTGGTGCTTTTAACCAAATTTGAACAATTCCTCCATTTTTTTACCGAAAACGGCTGGACTATAACGACAATATTCACAAAATGTCGATGGGAGTTTTTACATTAAAATGCGTTACTCGTTATGCGTTACAGGCTCAATCAAACCGAGCCTGCAGTACTTTCATATTTGTCGTGTTCGGTGGCTTTCAAAGTTCCCTTTTCATCTATTTCAATATCACAGTAGCGTTGTTTGTGCCGTGTGGCGGCTGTAAAAAGTCTCCTCGTACATTCAATCAGTGCTGTTATCAGTTACGTCCTTTGAAGGTCGTTGAGCACGATACTTATGTACTATGTATATACTTCTAAAATTGCTTTGTTTTAATTTTTCGGCCAGTTTATAGATAGGTGGTTTCAATATCCCAGCCAATATAGATTTGGATATTGTCCAATCACCCCCAAGGATATACTTCCTGCTTTTTAAATTTTGCCTTTGGCGTAGTCTGTGATATGCAGGATTTGTATTCTAAGATCCCTGTCAAAATTCCATTCAGTTTAGTTCCGCCCATTGTTTTCTCGTTTAGGGCAAACCCATTATTTTATCTGGGACCATACGCCGCTGAACATGGAATGGTATTAATCTGAAAATACCTTATTGAAGGTTCCATGTTCACCGCCATATGCATACCATCGTTTGGGATGGATCGAAATTGTACTATTTAATGATGTAATTACTGAGTTGCGCTCAACCCGGGGCTAGGCGGCGTGGGCAGTAATAAGCATTTCCATTACTGCCCATGAACAGGCTCAATCAAACCGAGCCTGCAGTACTTTCATATTTGTCGTGTTCGGTGGCTTTCAAAGTTCCCTTTTCATCTATTTCAATATCACAGTAGCGTTGTTTGTGCCGTGTGGCGGCTGTAAAAAGTCTCCCCGTACATTCAATCAGTGCTATTATCAGTTACGTCCTTTGAAGGTCGTTGAGCACGATACTTATATACTTTGTATATAGTACTTCTAAAATTGCTTTGTTTTAATTTTTCGGCCAGTTTATAGACAGGTGGTTTCAATATCCCAGCCAATATAGATTTGGATATTGTCCAATCACCCCCAAGGATATACTTCCTGCTTTTTAAATTTTGCCTTTGGCGTAGTCTGTGATATGCAGGATCTGTATTCTAAGATCCCCTGTCAAAATTCCATTCTGTTTAGTTCCGCCCATTGTTTTCTCGTTTAGGGCAAACCCATTATTTTATCTGGGGACCATACGCCGCTGAACATGGAATGGTATTAATCTGAAAATACCTCATTGAAGGTTCCATGTTCACCGCCATATGCATACCATCGTTTGGGATGGATCGAAATTGTACTATTTAATGGTGTAATTACTGAGTTGCGCTCAACCCGGGGCTAGGCGGCGTGGGCAGTAATAAGCATTTCCATTACTGCCCATGAACAGGCTCAATCAAACCGAGCCTGCAGTACTTTCATATTTGTCGTGTTCGGTGGCTTTCAAAGTTCCCTTTTCATCTATCGTAAAATGTCAAATATACGAGTACATACATGTTTATTGCTTGAGTATTACGTGAAGTTTTAGATAAATTGCCGGCTGCAATCAACCTCATAAAGTTTTATGTAAAAGAACGCTGATTTATAATAGTAAAGATTTTTCTCACGCATAGAAAGTCGATCCACTCAATGAGCAGCTATAATGTCAAATTAATTACATTAGGCAAACGCCCAGAAATCTTTGAGAAAATTTTGTTCACTATGTTGCGACCAGTAAATAATAAATTTGCACGATTCCACTTTTTGTTTAACTTTCTAACCAAAATATAAATCATGGCCGCAATATTGTAAAATATAAACATTCATAAAGTTGTAACTTATGCTGAGATTGGAAACCAGCCTCGGATCCCAAGCATCTGTCTGAAAACAAGACACGGCTCCAAACCAAACAGTGCGATCCGGGACAGGTATCCATTCACAGTTTTATGATCTTCGGTTTTGGTGTTCGGCTCATTTTATATTACTTAAAACAAAACGATATATAACATTTTAGTTGAATCAAGGTTTAGTCCCATAATAATGTCAGAAAACTATTTCTGAAACAATTAATTCAGAAGAACAAAAAGTTAAACTAAAAGTAACAATAAAAAGTAGAACGGCAAATATTGATCTATTAACGGTCAGTGTTCAATATGGTTCATTTGAAGTCATTTTTTAAATCTTAGCTGTTGTTTTGTGTTCTAGAGTAAGACCTTATAAGTATGTGACTAAAACCCGAACAGTTTAGATCCTGATCAGTCGACATTTATTTACACATGGAGAAAAGGGTAAACTGGAATTTATTAACACGGTAATGCACATTTGTTTGCTTTCTTTAACTGCTGGCGCTATAAAGACATAGATAAGAGAAAACCATAGCAAATTAGGTTAACATTAAAAATAAGTAATGTATTAACCAATTATCCATTATGTTTAAATGGGAACATGGCCGCAATGAAGTGGTTATGTATTTGTGCAGAGTGTTTCCTTGAATACGTTCTCATGATCTACTAATTATGTTCAATTTGCATGCACTTCGCGTTATAATAAATGCACTGCTCAATATAGCTGTGGACCAAGTAAACCGCACATCATTGTAAAGTCTACATTATATACATAAACATTGTATTATAATTCAATTTAGAAATAATTTGGTGATGTTTTAAGAAGGTCAACAGGAAAACACGTTTAGTGCAAGGGGACTCTGTGTTTTCATTGTGTAATTTACGCTGCATATATAAACCCGACATTTTTACGGTACTCAGTTCTTTATTTATAATAAACGGACCTCACTTTATGAATTTATAAATTAAGGCAAATGTTTTCGTGAAAGCAGTCCCATGAAGAAGAATAGATTTCTGATAATTATGCATATTTCACTTTTTTACAATAATTTCCATTTGTAACGGTCAATCGTTCCCCAGCCACGGGCTTATCAGCTAAATCTTAAAAAATACTTGTGATAAAAACACTGGATATAATTTAACTATATTTGGACAGAAGCATCCTGGCGTTGACCTCATGTAACGTTGTTCAAATTATGATTTTAAGATCTACCGTTGCCCGGCCACGAGTCTTATAGCAAAACCCTTAAAGAAATATTAGATTTTTAAGCATATTTTGTCAAAACAATCCTGAAGCATGGTCCATTTCATAATTGGTTGATACTATGACCCTGATTTTGGCATTGTACATTTTAACATCCAAAAAGTCAGTTTTTTTTCATCCACAGGTTGTTCAGTTATAAGTTTGAAACAAAGTTTTAGTAGCAGATTGAAAATGCAATTATCACAATTCAAATACTGTTTTTACCAGGTTTTCAAATATATGTTGATGCATATGTTGGGAGGTCATCCAAAGGTCACACATTGTTACTGTGGTCAGCAGGTAAATGACATGTTAAAACTCTTCTGTGCAAAACTCCTTCATTTCACAAAAACGGAATGGATTGTGAATTATTTTGATGTTTTGTAACCCATTAAGAAATTTAAACCTTATTTTTCTATGCTAGTTCTTGTGTATGGCCTGGGGCTCTTTACCTTTATATGTGTTTTGCTATACATGTACAACAAGAAAAAGAGCAACTCTGGGTTGTACATATTTTTGTTTGTAGTGTGCATTTTAAATGACATTTTCTACGAGTATCAACCAAATAACCGAACAAATTTTATTACACTTTAAAATCCAGCGTTTTCTGAACGTTATATATTATAATACTGGCCATTAAGATCACTATTATATTATTTTACGTTAACCGTGGAAGGCATTAGAATCTTTACGTTTGGTGGTATTACATAAGTATTCGCTTTTGGACCAGCCGCGAATGAAAACCTAAACCCCATGGCTGAATCCGTGCCATTTTCTATACTTTTTCTTACACTAACTTTCATAACATCCTAATTCAGCAGTATTAAAGTTGGTAAACTTAGTCAAGTTATCTTCAGACGAAGGCGTATTGTGATGCTCAAAGGTCAGATTTTTTGTTGTTACAAAGTCAGCAGTTAACATGTTATTTCTTTGAGTTTTGTTCTAACGTTTATTAAATGTTTCCAAGAATCAGGTGAGCAATAAAGAGCCGATTGGTACTCTTGTTATGATTTAATTTCAACTGTTACTGTAATAAAACATGTTTGTGGATTTAGCTCTTTCTTCTGTAATAAACGAGCCATTAAAATGTCAAACACTCTTCAGATACATTTCTAACAGTATAAATTCCCAGAACTTGCTCAGTGCGGAGCAAAACCGAGTAAACGTAAACGCTCAAAATTTAAAACATTAACTTTGAAATTTTTAATAGAAAATAACTTAAATTTTAAAGAAATGCAGTTATTTAACAACATGGTTTTGGCGATACTAACGATGGCGTTCTTGGTTTGTGCCGTTTCCGGAAGCGATAGTGTTGTCAACTCGGACTTAAAAGCAGAAAGTTTGGTTGCCATGGGAACCTCTTTGGATAACCCGCTACTCAAACTTCTTGGCAAAACGTTTGAAAGACTAGAAAAGGACGTGCTAAAGGATATTGACAACAAGACGACGTTTGTGTTGGAACAGGTTAATAAAGATAATAGTTCGTTAGAACAGAGACTAGTCTCAGAAAGAAGAGAGTTAATTGACATCATCTGTCAGCTTCATCCATGTACAGAATGGGAGGCCTGGACCGGTTGTTCAGCGAAATTCAACGGGACGTTCGGTGCCCAAACCCGGTCAAGAAAATGTGGTGTGAAAGCCAGTAAACTATGTTCCGGTGCTGAACTGGAACAGAAGGAAACAGACACTAGGATTTGTGAAGGTACGCAGTGTCCAACCAATTACACTGTAACAACAAATGGATACTGCATAGGTGTTCATACTGAAATAAAAGCAAATTGGACTATTGCCCAAGCGTCGTGTAAACAAGAGGGTGGGTATCTTATGAACATAGATAGCGAGCTGAAGGCATTAGATGTTAATAGTACTTTAACAAAGATGTCATTTACGACCAATATCTGGATTGATGGAACCAGAACGTTGCCGGGCGGAGAATGGCGGTACGAGTACGGTCCTCAAGATACCTCGTACAGCATTTGGGGTGGCGGGGAGCCGGGTTCAAATGACGACTGTAGAGGATATGTTTCTTCTGGTTCCATCTGGTACTGGTGGGGTATACCATGTACTTATAATACCTATTTTATCTGCGAATTAGTTTAATCATTGTAATCAGTGTTGTAGTTGAACTACAGACTGAGATACCGGTTACTCTTGAACAGGCCCGTGAAATTCGTTTTCCATATATAACGTTCTAATCGAACTTTGCACTAAAAAAACTAAATTCACTAGAAGCATCGGAATTGTATATTTGCTGTATTACACAGGGTCTCAAGAAACACAGAAACTGAATATTAAAATATAATAATTAATACTATAATAATGTATTTATTATTTATTTACTGTATACATAAAAATTGTGTTTTAAAATAGTATACACGAATTATTACTAAAACCATTAAAATTGTAAAAATACGATGGTTTTCTCAACAAATCGTAGACTATATGAATAAAAAGAAAACAACTAAACAAATCTTTAAGCAAATTTCACAGTAAGTTCAGACATCATTTAGTAACAAGAATGCTGAATCTCAACGAACATTCTTCTAAAAAAAAAAGAAATTACTTACATGAATGCGATTTGCGGCGCACATAAAAAGGGCTATGATTGTGGAATTCATTAATTTTTTAAACAATTAATACATCTCACAATGCCATTTCAGCCACAAATTGTTAATGTTGCCTTAAGTGGTGATCATTCTGAAATTAATAAGCAAAGTTTCAAAAATTTTCCATAATTTGTATAAGAGAAGTGCTTGTTTCATGCTAATGGGTCAACATTAAGTTAACTTGTTATGAAAGTCGCGACGTTTGAAGAAACCGCGGCTCACTTATCGATCATTTAATATTGTGATAATAGCAAAATGACGCCAAAAGACACGCTTTAGAAATAAAAACAAGTTCAGAAGCATCCTCATATCCTGAGCATTGTTATACAAGTTGCACAGAATGTTTTCGCATGGTGAAACAGAAATAATACTCGGTTTCAGTCATCCCCCATACTCGCCGGACATCTCTCCGCTAGCTAGACATTGTGTACTTTCGGGCTCATAGGTCGCAAATTTGAAAACTGCAACAAAATCAGAAAAAAAGCTTAGCTTTCAACAAAAGTCTTCAAACAGAGTGTTTCATTAATGTATTTAATAATCGGATGGACAGACACAGTGCGTGTATCGAACAAGCTGAAGAGTACATCAGGAACATGTAACGGTATGCTGTGTGAGCATTGTTATGACGTTGCGACGTGCGCCGCTGGTCGATAGGTCGTCATGTTAAAATATTTGCAATTTCTTTATGTTAATCAATTTTTTCTTTGATATTTCACATACAAATTACTAAATGGTGCGATAACTAACTGTGAAATTTTCATAAACATGGGTTCATTAGTTTTCTTTCAATTCAAATAGTCTACGATTTATTGGGACAACCCTCATAATTTATTATGTTCATATGTTATTAACTCAAATGAGGTGGAACTATGAAGCAAAATATTACAACGTTTGTTTTATACTGTAATCTATCGTTATGTTAAAAAAGTTCTATTGAAGTGTGGTTTTAAAGGGAAAATGTTTATAAATTCTACTTAGGTATCTTTATATACTGATGTTTTCAGATTAAAATCATATCCATCATTCACGAAGATGTTTGCAGCGTGAAAACTTGATCGGAGACAGATATGCCACCGCCTTTCTCTAAAATAGCTAAGACAATGAGAGTTGCGATGTTTAAAAAGAACTACCCTTAGCTAATGTTCTAACTACTGTTATGCTCTAAATTTTAGGTATTTTTGTTTTCGCAACTTATATTGTATTTCGAGTTTAAGTTAAAAAATTAACTTAAAAGTTTCCGCATTGTAATTTTCGTAAAGATATTGTTGACAGATTTCATGGAAAATTTTGGCAACTAACAAAGATTGTAATCTAATCAAGTCAGCGGCTTAAACATTTATTGAACAAAGAAACTTTTAGATGTTAGACAGATAAATTATAAGATAATCCCTTTACTTAATTACTTATGCAGATTTCGGCCTTTGAAGCCATAAATGTCATCATAAGACGCGATTATGACACGCGCTTGTGGATTCGGTCAAGGGGCTGGAATTTTACAGCGCCCTCGGCATTTCGGGGTTAATTTCGATTGGTCAAAACTTTATTAATCTTATACATATAAGTTGATTAAATTAATTTATTTGTTTAAACACTTTAATTGTTGCAATAGAAACATTTTAAGTTAAAGTCCCAGCTTTCAAATTATAATAATATAAGTAAGAATATACCACTAAAAAATCATTTTTGTCCAAATAGACTCCAATTTATGACCTCTTTAACAGAACACAAAAGGTCTGGTCAAATTCTTTCTTATAGACGGGATTTTTAAATGATATTGTTAAATTGTCGTTAACGAACTTTTAAGAAGCTAAATATAATGGAGCTATATTTAGCATCTATTTTTAACGACGCGACGACTTCATGCGCGATCTCGATTTCTGTGACGTTTCGGAAATCCTACTTTCGTTTTTAGTCGCGCGGACCAAATTTAATTCAGTAAATTAAAATTTTATTAGCCCGAACTAATGCTGCAAATTAGTGACTATAGTTCCAAATACATGTAATATTTCATACAAGAGCGGGTTAAATTGAAGTAATGTCGCTTTAAGGTAGAGGTTATAACTAAGTAAAGCTTGTTGTGTTATATGTAAATATTAGAGTATGTTTAGTTGTTTTCAAAGAAAAACAGAAAAAAATGATATTAAAAAAAAGTTAAATAATGTTTAAAAGATAAATATGTATATAAAACTGTGAATGGTACAAAATCATTGTAGAACTAAAAGTAAGATTTAAAAGACTATAGCGCAGTAAGCGTGATTTTGGCTCTTTAAATTTAATTCACTAATTACGTCATTAATAATTCTCCAAAAGGAAACTAGAAAAGTTGGAAAATGTTTTTATTTAATTATTTGGTTATTTGTTGTTAAATTTGGAAGAGATGTAAGTATTAAAATTATTCATTGGTTTACGCATTGAAAAAAAGTCAGATTTTGTACGATTCACGAATGATTTTTGATAAATATCATGTATGAATTTTAGTGTAATTTTAACGCTTGAAAATACCAAGCGTCTTATTCACCATGATTTAGATTTAAAACATTTATTGAAATTATTGTCTTTTAAAGTAAAAAACTATATAATTATTGTCTTTTATAGTAAAAAAACTATATAATTGAAAATTATTTTAATTGATTCAACAGATAATATACTTTATACATTTTAGAAATAATCAATGTTGATTTGTATTGACATTTATGTATATTGATTTCTATGATTGATCACTTTGTATTTGAATTCCTAGAAGTAAACAACATTAAAACAATATATTTGGAAAGGAAACTCTTTGTGTCTTTTTAAGGACAAAACGAAGGAGATCCCTTTTTAGGGACAAAACCCATTTGATCCGTGCGTCAATACAGTCGCGCACAACACTACACTAAATATATAGGGCGCGTCATGATACATGGTACTTTTAGAGAGTTGACGTCTATTCTTGAAATGAAGTTGGGCAGATGGTATTCCTAATTATGCAATTTGCACTAAACATAACAATATAATGTCAAAATCTCCAATTAATGAGAAAATAGTAAAAACAATCACAATTCTCTGAAAATCTACAAAACAACTAATTGTCAAAAATATGACCGAAGACACCTTTCCCGTGGCGTGCCTCAAATTATTTTGTTTTCGACGTGGAGTTTGGGTACATTAAAGGCGGAGATTTTAATTCTAATTTAATAAAAATATAAAAATGAACTCTACAAAGAAATTTCAGTTTTATGATCGGTGTATGTAAAATGAAGAATCTGATATATAAATAACATTAGTTTGTGCGACGTTTAATTTAACTTCAGGCCGTAAGAGGGACTTTGATATTTTTATAATTTTACTGATGACATTACAATGACGATAATAGAGGGTATTAAGTGTATTTCTATTCCCCGATGCCAAAAAAAAAACAACAACACCAAAATACAAGGTGATGGAATCGATCTCTAAGTAAAATTCATGGAATTAACACAATTTTTGTTGTTATGTAATAAAGATACACTCATCATGTGCTTTTAATCTGATATTTTATACTCCTTGAATAAATATAAAAAAAACGCCTGCTTAAGGGCTTACCACACTCCCCTCAAGCACGTTCATCGATAAAAGAAAATTATCAAAATCTTAATAACGGCAAAATGCCGTTCAATGAAACTTACACAAATGAATGTTACTAATGTATCTTTATTTTGCATATGGTGAGAGACGTTAGAATACGAGTAAAGAAAAATAGCGAAATCTAAAAATTCCCTCAACTTCTATTTAGTACATAAATTCACAAAAACTAAACAACACAAAACATTATTTTAAATGCCCACATGAGTAATATGATACTGAAAACAATTTCTTGTGTTCTCGTGATTTACATATGTTACTATATTATTAAAAGTGTGTTTGACCTTCGATTTCCTGGTCGCGTAAATGAATGACAGTCACTGATTTCTCTATTAGTAGTTGAAAGTTTTTTACAAAGTACACATCATTTTCTTGTCAGTATCATTTAACTCACGTGGGAATTTAAAATTATGTTTTGGATTGCTCAGTTTTTGTGAATTTATGTAAATAGCATTTTAAGGATTTTTTAGGTCTAGCTTCTTTCTTTACTTTTTTAACGTGTCTTACTGTATGCAAAATAAAGAAACATTCAACGGCATTTTTCCATTATCGAGATTTTGATAATTTTCTTTTATCAATAAACGTGCTTGTGTGGTAAGCCCTTAACGGTTAACTTTACCCCAAACATAGGCCAAAGTAAACCAAATTCCTATGTTAAGGTCTCATACTTAATGTTATTTAATGTGTTTTATAGCAATATAATTCATAGCAAAATCATGTATTGCTGTCAAGATATAAGTTTTGTTAATTCGAAAACGCACAAGAAATCGCGATTTAACTTATTTGTAAGAAAATGATTGGTCTCTGACCGACCTGACCCCCATTGAAACGTGGTATTAAAATCGATTCGATTTGAAGATGTACTGAGTTATTTGAGTTAAATTATATTTATTTAAACTCAAGTCACTGTGCTTTTTAAAAATGTAAAAAAGCTTATATACTATACAATTAAATGAACTAACTTGAATAGAAATAAAATCTATATTGTTTTCAGTCTCTAAAATTTTCCAAAAGTCACACAAAAAATCGTTTCCTCATCGAGTATTGAAGTTTTTTTATTGGCTTGTGCTCTCTGCAGTAAATGTGTTCGGTGGCTTTCAAAGATTCCTTTTCAACTTTTAAGACACAGCCAGAATTCAAACTGACAATTTTCACCGTTATCTCAATTACTGATATCGTTAAAATGTATTCAAAATTATTGGCTGGGATCAATGATTTCATCCAATCAGATGATTTATTTTAGAGACAGATTTCCAATCTCATGATTCGCTTTCATCTAGAATTAAAAAATATTTCAAAATTCAAGTTAACACTTTTCCCCGTTATTTTTCATATTTTTTAAATGTGTTCAAATATTGGCAGGGATAAAGGATAATTGTTTCCAGCCTAATGTACACTATGTATCTGGTTGTCGGAATATGGCGCTGTCTTGAAAAGGTTCATCCGATTATGTATTTCAATGTTATAAATTTATCATATTTTAAGCAAATTGTTATTGCAGATAATAGTGCCTTGAAGCGAACAATCACTTCATGACATCAGTAACAGGTTATTTTACTAATAACAACACTGACTAAATGTACGGGGAGACTTTTAAAGGCTGCACAACTGCACAAATAGCGTTACTGTTAATTTCAAATGATAGTGTCTCTAGCTGGGAGCGAACCCGCACCGTCACGGCGACAGAGCCTAGCCCTGCAATTCCTGCGACATAACCAACTAAGCTAACCGTGACAACCTCCAAAAAGGTTGATCGGATAGTCCTGATATACATAACAATCACTGCATGACATCGGTAATGAGTTATTTTACTGGTAACATTACTAACTGAATGTACGGGGAGACCTTTTGCGGCTGCAAAACTGCACAAATAGCGCTACTGTGAATTTCAAATGATCTTGTCTCGAACTGCTGGGAGCGAACCCACACCGTTACGGCGACAGCGCCTAGCCCTGCAATTCCTGCGACGTAACCAACTGAGCTAACCGGGACAACCCCCCAAAAGGTTGATCGGATAGCCCTAATATACGTAACATCACTGCACGACATCGGTCAAGATATCAAATGCGAAACTTACTCTTGGCACATAAGATAGGGAATATCAATTCGACATCGAATGTGCCAAACATCCTTAAATCATTTTGGTTGCACGTCACTCGCGAACGCGCTATCTGATTATCCAAGATAATTTAATAAAAACAAAAAGGTAAACAGGTAAAACAGGTATTTTATATCTGATACAGGTACGTGTGAGTGCATTAGGACACTCTCATGCTCAACAAATTAGTTTGATTTTGCATTTTATATGCGTTCTGATAAATAACGCGCCCAGTGACCATCAAACATATACATGCATTTAGAATTTGAGACGACTAGTTAATTCCGAACTGATAAAACTATAAATTCTAGTTAATTTATGTCTGGACATATTTAAGAATTTTAGTCACTCTCACAGACCGTCCACATCACCATCTATATTGTTATTAGGAAAATCGAGAACATACATGGTGTTATTACAAGTTAGAATGCAAATTTTAAGTTCACAATGTATTGTTGCAGAAGCCATATTGTACCGTTAACCAGAATTTATGGAAGGCATTCAACTACGGGTCGCAAACATTGCAAATTATCATGGCAAAAACTGGCTAAAATTTCAAATTTTAAATAAATTTTTGGAAAAAAATACTTATTGCCACCTAGATTTCAGTGAAGAAAAGTCATTAGCTAAGGATTTACTAGTGCTGTTTATTATTTTGCAGATTGTATACATATAAAGTATTTATGATTTGTGTTGTGTTTCTTTCTTGCTTCAGTATACATCGCATTCTGATAAACATTAAAAATAAATGGCTGCAGCCAGGCACACAGAGATAATTGTCTGCATCCTGTTATAAACATGTTTATGCCTTGACCTTTTTTCCTGTCTTGATAATTTCTTAAAGCTACATGTTCACACTTCCGGTTTGATAACTTCAATGTGTAAGTTGTAGTTAATATTTATTGTACCAAATTTTGTACCAAATTATAATGCATTAAGAATGACATATTTAAAAAAAAACGAATTTCGCTTAAATTTTAGAATATATTCTATCAGTACATTTTATGACATATACGAAAGTAATGAATTTCACTGCGTCTGTAAGGCTAAAACAGCTTTATATATAATTCTCGTACGTTCACTGTGTAAGAATATAACGCCACATTTAAATTGTTTACATGTTTACTTTAGTTTATATTATAAATTTTGTAATTTGAAAACACTTCATATTTTCATTCTGATACGTGAACAAGCACCTTAAAGACATTTTCTTGTTTCGGCGAAAGCAAAAAAAAAAGTCCAAAAAAAAAATCTGGCGGAATAAATTCCCAGAACTGGCTGAGTCTATAAGATGATAAAACCGACATTTGCATTTTGAAACGACTACCAGAACGATACTCTGAAAGTTTATTATTTAATCTTGTATTATTCTTAACTACAAATCTAAATTCTAGGACTACGAGATGTATTTATCCCAAACAATGATCTTGAAAATACTGACAATGGCCTCAGCTGCTGCCGTTTCTGTCAGTAGTAGTGTTGTCGACTCGGACTTTGACAAGAAAAGTTTGTTTGCCATGGGAACCTCATTGAACAACTCGCTACTTAAACTTCTTGGAAGAACGTTTGAAAGACTAGAAAATGACATTTTAAAGGATATTGACAACAAGACGACGTTTGTGTTGGGACAGGTGAATAAAGATAAAAGTTCGTTAGAGCAGAGACTGGTTTCAGAAATAGGACAGGTGAATAAAGATAAAAGTTCGTTGGAGCAGAGACTGGTTTCAGAAAGAAGAGAGTTAATTGACATCATCTGTCAGCTTCATCCTTGTACAGAATGGGAGGCCTGGTCCGGCTGTTCAGCGAAATTTAAAGGGACTTTTGGTGCTCAAACCCGATCAAGAACGTGTGATGTGAAAGCCAGTAAATTATGTTCCAGTACTGGACAGGAACAGAAAGAAACGGACACTATGATTTGTGAAGGTACTCAATGCCCAACCAATTACACTGCAACAACGAATGGTTATTGCATCGGTGTTCATAGGGATATTACAAGGAATTGGATTAGTGCCCAAGCGACTTGTAAACAAGAAGGTGGATATCTTATGAACGTAGACAGTCAGCTGAAGAAGTTAGCTTTAGACCATATTTTACCTGATTTCAATTTCTGGATTGATGGAACACGAGTATTACCTACTGGAAAATGGCGGTACGAGTACGGACCTCAAGATAGCACGTACAGCAACTGGAAAAGCGGGGAACCGGCTTCAACTGACATACATTTACATCCTCGGACGGATGGAACTGGTTTGGTGCACCATGTACAACTAGTTATTATTTTATTTGTGAATTGTTTTAGCACTCGATTTAATTTCAATCTTGTGCAGAATGGTGGTACGCGTATACTCCTTGTGAATCCACTTTCACCAACTTGAAGCATGGTTTAAGTGAGCACTCTAGAGCTTTATTTCCCGGATAGTAATGATTGGATGTACCGTGTTGTGATAGCAAGTATTTCATTTGTGTGTTTTAACTATAACGATACTGGGCGTCCATTAGTATGTTCTTGAAATTTATAATTTAAATAAATAATTTTAACATTAAGTAATTATTCCCTGAACTCATTGATCAGAAACTGATTTTTTTGACACATTATGAAGTCATCATTTACTGGAAGAATTGAAATAGTATTTTCAATATATATTACAGGAAAAAATATCTTGAATGTCTTTATTGTTGATGAATGATAAGAAGACATGTTTGAAGTATTCAAAAGTAAATATCAACAACAAAAAATATGAATAAATGTTAAAGAATTATCTCATGTTACAAATGTAGAATACGGTTTTACACTGGATAACCTGGAAGGCTTCGCAAACGACAATACGCCGCGATCAAGACTATCCAACTTTTGTAACTGTCATTAACCGTATCACAATGCAGGGGATTTGAGTGGGTGAAGAGAAACCCCACTCATACGAATCTCATTTATCAACACTGTTTATGCCGGTTGCGAGCGTTACATATGCCGTGATCTCGTACATGTATAAGGTTAAACAGGATGCTTTCCAAATGTTTTTTTTTTTTTAATAATAAAATTGGAAATCAATTTAATAAATGTAACTTTTCTCTGATATTTTTCAAGCCGATCTTGGCAAAAACTAGTTAACGGTTTAACGCTTCGGGTTCCAAACGTTGCAAATGGCAATAATAGGCTAAAATAAAATAAAATAGGGTAAATACTCATTGGCGGCCAGGGCGGTATTTACGTATGCTCAGTCCAGACAAAGTGATGTTTTAACTACACAATAATTCAACACAAAATCTTTTTTCGTCTTAACTTTGAAATAAGTCACTCAAAAATGAAAATATGCACTAGCTTGTGGTTATTTGTTAAAATAGTGTAGGGTTTATTAAAACTCTAAAACATAAATGAAAGAAATCACTAATCTTCAAAATCGAATTATTCGCAAATCATGTTTATTTGGTCAAAATATTAAAAACGTGACCGATAACCGGTCTATTTTATCGAAATAAATACTTTTGTTCTTCTAAAAACTTAAGGCTGCTATACATCTATCATATAGAATTGAATCGTCCCAAATCTGTAGACCACTAAAAAAACTTTCGGCACTAACCAATTACCTTAACACGTTATGAATAAAATAAAGAAGAGTGCGTTGGCCTATCGTGGCCAGCAGCCCATTACGAAGCTGCAGGAAGTTATTTAAGTGCAATTGAATCACAAGCCACAAGATTTCCTTTAGATTTACATAAAATTTTGATGGTACAAAGATGAGAAAATGATCACAACTGTTAGCGGAAGCAATGATTATTTACTTGAGAATTGCTTTCTGTGTACCAGTGAGCTAAACAGGTTACTATTTATTATTTAATTGCGCTAAGCAGATTCAAATTTGTTTGCCTGGGTTAATGGGATATTGATACTCCTTCATTGTAATTTAAAATATTTTGAAAGATTCAATCAACTAGTTCGGGAAATCAACATTTATTAAGTGTGCACTTTTGTGTAATGTAGACAAAATGATGCTCTTAAAACCGTTTGCAACAGAAATATGAAATTCATTCATTAGACAGTATACTTTTAATCGCGAGTGCCTAATTAAGCACGTTTATGATATTTCGATCTGTTTGCTGTATCGGTAAACAAAAATTATACATTGCTATTTATTAAATTAGGAATTTTCTCTTTTAATTTGTTTAGGACACTAGCGTTCATGCTAAAATCTGTTCTCCTTAGTTAAAATATCTTCTGTTGAAAAAATGGTTTTTAATCTGCTAAGAAAGAGGTTTTCGTAAAAATATCGAACAGCAAGAAAAACAGTAACCATAGCCTTAAAACACCTCGGGGATTCTTTCAAATTTGTTAAATATAATCAATAATTATTTTCTATCACTGGTAAACGAAATATAATATATTGAAACCAGCTTAATAAATCCAACACTTCGGAAAAGCAAGCAAACGTTCTTGATTTTAATAGACGAAGTCTGTTATTGAAAATTTATGTCGTGTCAAATCAATGTCTATCTACAAAACTCATAGGCAAAATGCTACCACTAATTAAAACTTTGAGCGAGTGTATTGTCCGTTATTCTCTGGTGTAAAAAAGTAGAGAAAATTATATTTGTGCAGACATCTTTAGCAAACAGTGAGTGCCTCTAAATAAACAGAAGAATCTTTGAACATGTTGAACAATATGAGAAATATTGTTATCCTCTTAGCTGTTAGCTAGTCCAATACCGGCTACTTTCCAATTGACAAACTACCAGCAATTTTCACGCTCGACCAATTTGATTTTCAATTTGATTTTCCAGAGGAATTTGAAGATAAACAACAATATAAAGAAATATTGTATTCCTGATACAAGCACGTGTGAAAAGCGTTCACGCCTCTGTCTTTAATTACAATGCGTGTTCTAATAACTACCTCGCCCTGGGATGAGGATAACAGCCTTAAGATTCTGAAAGGATACTTTTATCAGTTTTTCTCAAAGACATACCAATTTGTTAACACAATCATTTGTATTGTTATTTGGAAAAGAATGGTGCATATCTCTGACACAAAATTGTCTTACTCTCAAAAGATTTCTTGTACACTATATTCAATGTTGAAACCATGTGGTACAGAAAAACAACAAAAGTATATCAGTGTCATTTAATATAGTTGTGTTCAAAGACTTTTCGTTGAAACCATATTTCGTTTAATTTAAAAACACACAGATCAGGAAATATTCATCGTACCTGAAATTCACAATCAGTTAAGTTCAACGATAAATATAAGCCCTTAAAGAATAACAAATAATTTCATATTAATTTGTGACATTTCTTGATAGAGTACTTTATAAATTAGATAAGAACTCCATAAAGTTAGGGTTACTAACTAAAACATTGACACGAAAAACAGACACACAAACACACACTTTCCAAATGCCTTAATTTCAGGAATTAGAAAACAGTGGCAAAATGCAACTTTAAAATTGAATTTTTGGAGACACACACTTACCATGTTTAAATAGAAACAAACGCGTGCGAAAGGGGTATTTATGGCTAATGCAGGGTTATTAGTACCGAAAACTGTTATTTGATTTTAAATTCCTGAGTCAGTTTTCATGACAAACGTGAGCATGGTGCACTAAATATTTGATTATATGGTAGTGTCACTGTGTTACCGGATTACTCATTTTGCAGATTGTATACAGAAATAGTAAATATGATTCATAGTGCAATTCTTTATATTTTCAGTTTACGTCACCATTCAAACAAACAAAAAGTCACGTTTTTACTGAATCTGAGACTGCAAATATCGTTAATAAAATAAACCAGGCTGTTAATAAAATAAACCAGGCTAAACAAAGACATAGAGAGATCATTGTCTGCTTACTGTTATAATCTTTGACCTCTTTTCATGTCTTGTTTATGCCTTAAAGCTGCCTATTCACAGTTCATGGTGGAGAACACAATGTCTCAGTTGCGGTGTATATTCATATGATAGTACCACTTAAAAATGCCTGTAAATGACTTACTGAATGAGATTATTTACAAATTGATCATTACAATCATGTCGAACAAGGATCTTTGGCGAATAAATTTTACTGCGATAGTTAACGCTAAAACAACTCCGGCTTTAAGTATATTCACTCATACGTTGACTAAAATAATATTGCACAACATTTACTTTGTTAACAGGGCTTCTATAGTTTGTTTTTTAATATTTGAAAACATTTAATATTTTCATCCTGATGCATGACACGGCACCTTTAAGCTCTTTTTCTTGTTTTTACGAACTAAAACTTCGAAACAAAATTCTAGCAGAGTAAATTCCCAGAATCGGTTCAGTCTATAAAATGAGTAGACTAATGCACAACAGGCATTCGCATTTTGGAACGACTACCAGAACGATAGTCTGAAAGTTTTTTATTAAAACTTATATTACTCTTAACTACCAATCTTAATTCTAGGACTACGAGATGTATTTATTCCAAAATTTGATCTTGATGATACTTACAATGGCTGTAATAATTTGCGTGTGTTGTCAACTCGGACATTGACGGGAAAAGTTTGGTTGCAATGAGAACCTCATTGGATAACCCGCTACTTAAACTTCTTAGAAAAACGTTTGAAAAACTAGAAAAGGACATTCTAAAGGATATTGACAATAAGACAACGTTCGTGTTGGGACAGGTGAATAAAGATAATAGTTCGTTAGAGCAGAGACTGGTTTCAGAAAGAAGAGAGTTAATTGACATCATCTGTCAGCTTTATCCATGTACAGAATGGGAAGCCTGGACCGGCTGTTCAGCGAAAAAGGAAGAGACATTTGGCGCTCAAACCCGATCTAGAACATGTGGTGTGAAAGCAAGTAAAATGTTTCAGTACTGGAAAGGAGCTTGTAATGTTTTAAAAGGCAGGGAATAGAACAACAACCTTCGTGGCTCGTTACTAAATCTATTCTATCTAAAATATTTAACAACATGGTATCAAAGAGACATTGTATGGGAGGCGGAGTTTATCATCATTTGTCAGTTCTAATTACATCGAATCAGATACATTACATCCGCCTTTTTCTTTAAAGATACAAAGTATCATGAGATTAAACATTCCTGAAATGAAAGCATAATTATTATAATGATGACAAATTTAAAATGTTCATTTTATCCTTCAACGATAATGACATTACAGTGTTGTTATACCCTATTCAATTTCAGACGGTTTATCTAATGTTTTATTGCTTTGTTATTTCAAGTGTTATCCTGTCAGTTCTCGTTTGTAACAACATTGTTCTAGCACCAGTGTTTTTGTTTTATCAACGATAATATGGCCTAACTTGAGAGACATGTCTAAACAGAATTTGATTGAATTCATTTTTCAGTTTTAGTTGTGAACCTTTTTGACTCATGACTGTAAAAATATTTCTCTCCCATCTAGGATCAGATTTTCCTTGCACTTGTTTAAGAATCAAAACATTCTGTCCAACACGATAATTTATCAAACGTTTGTTTTTGTGTCTATCGGCATGTTGTTTCATTTTCTGTTTCTGATTATCATCCCTTCTTCTCACATTTGTTAAGCGCTGCGGTTTGGTGAATTGTGGAAGTTTGTTTTTGGTTTGACGGCCAAACAATAATTCCGATGGTGATTTGCCCGTGCTTAAGTGCGGGGTTGTGCGATAAGTTAGTAGAAATTTGTGAATTTCTATTTTCCAGTTTTTATTTGCTAGCATTGCAGTTTTCACAAATTTCCCCAGTGTCTTATTGAAATTTTCACAAAGTCCATTTGCAGGTGCCCAATATGGGGTAACGCGATGGTGTTTTATTCCATTTTGATAGAAAAAATCCTGCATCTCCTGTGAAACGAAATTTGGAGCATTGTCCGTCGTTATTTCTTCAGGTAATCCATGAGTAGCGAATATTCTCATGAGACGATTGATTATTGCCTGTGATGTTATTGTTTTCATAATCTCCACTTCCGGAAATCTCGAGTGATAGTCAATGACCACAAGCATGTAGTCACCTTTGATGGGTCCTGTAATATCCATAGCGAGTTTCTGCCACGGACTGGCAGGTAACTGTGTTGGCGTAATTGGTGGGGGTCGTTCTGGTGTAGATACCATTTGGCACTCGTGGCAGGTTTTAATGAGATTTTCTATTGCATTGTCTATTCCAGGCCACCACACTTTAGTTCTTAAGAGCTGTTTAGTCTTGACTACACCCTGGTGTGTTTCATGGGCAAGCTGTAATACTCTCGCTTGCAATGACTGAGGCACAACGATTCTCGTACCACGTAGTACAATATTACCACACACTGTTAATTCTGACCTTATTTTGTGATAAGGCCCTAGTTCTGCATTTTTCTGCCAATGATTATTTCTCACGCATTTAATTACTGACCGAATAATCTCGTCCTGAGCTGAACTGTCTGAAATTTCTTGCAAAGTCATTGCTTTTGGCACTGCATTTTCACACACGAAATGTACGTACTTTTCAGAAATGTCTGATTCTTGAGAATTTTCATTTGCTATTGGTGAACGAGAGCAAAAGTCGGACGGATTTGAATGTCCCGGTGAAAATTTCACTGTAAATTTGTAGCTTTGAAGTCTTAAAAGCCATCTCTCGATTCTTGCTGGTGGTTTATGTCCAGGTGTGAATATGTGTTGAAGAGGCTTATGATCACTGTAGACCGTGAAATTTAATCCATAAAGATAAACATGAAATCTTTCAATTCCATAGAGCACTGCTAATGTTTCTCGTTCTATTTGTGAATAGCGTCGCTCCACTTCGCTAAGCGTTCTGCTTGCGTATGCTACTGGTCTAAAATTGCCGTCGGGTTGTTTTTGTGACAAAATTGCTGCCACTCCGACGGGTGATCCATCGACTATAACAGCAGTTTCTGCTTCTGGATTGTAGTATGCCATCACTGATGCGCTTGTTAATATGTCTTTAAGTTGTTCGAAGGCCCTCTGCTGATCTTTTCCCCAGACAAAAGTTTCGCGTTTACGTGTTAATTTTCGAATTGGTTCTGCTATTGTAGAAAAGTTTGCTATAAATTTCGAGCAGTAAGTTACTAGTCCAAGAAAGCTTTTACACTCTTTAGGTGTTGACGGTGGTTTTGTTTCAAGAACTGCTTTAATTTTGTCATGGTGGGGCAATAGTCCTTCTGCGGTTAAAGTGTGACCCATGAACGAAATTTTGTTTTGACTGAAAACACATTTTTCTCTGTTCAATGTTAGGTTTCTGTCTCGGAGACGTTGTAAGACGTTACGTAACGCAATATCATGTTCTTCTTTCGACTTTCCGAAAATAATAATGTCATCCGAGATGTTTTTACAACCTTTGATGCCTGATAATGTCTGCTGAATAGTTCTTTGGAATAGCTCAGGAGCACATGAAATTCCGAACATTAAAGTTTTGTACCGATATACAGAGTCATTTGTCACAAATGTGGTCAACTTTCGCGATTCTTCGTCAAGTGCGATTTGATGGTAACCTTGGCTAAGGTCCAATTTGGAGAACCATTTGCTTCCGTTCATTTGTTCGAGCGTTTCGTCCACATTTGGTATGGGAAACCTTTCCCGTTCTATAGCTGTGTTGACCTGGCGCATATCTACGCAGATTCGGATGTCGCCATTGCTTTTTGGAATGACAACTAACGGGCTGAGCCAAGTTGTCGGATATCCTTCCGCTTTCTCTATCACGCCCAATCTTTCTAATTCCTGTAATTTCGCATTTACACGTTCCCTCATTTGAAACGGTAATTTCCTAGCAGGTTGAACTATTGGTGTTACATTCTTATTTACGTGCAGTTTTAATTCAAAATCTTTCAATTTGCCTAAGCCTTGAAACCTGTCTGAGAATTCATTTAAGATAGAAGTGACACTGTCACTTTCATTCAAGTGATTCACTTGTACTTTTAAGATCCCGAAATTAATTGCACATTCATATCCCAATAATGCCTGACATTTGCTATCTATTACATGAAATGTCACCACTTTTGATTGTGAGCCAACTTTGACTAACATACTGGCTGTGCCTAGCAATTTCAATGGTGTACTAGAGGCATATGGATAAATCTTTGTGTTTGACATTCGCAACCTTGTGTTTGGAGCTTTCATTTTGAAATATGTATCTCTGTCTAGACAGTTAATACTAGCTCCACTATCTATAAGTAATTTGCAAGAATTACCTTCAATTACAGCATCTACATACGATCCTTTGTTATTTGTATGTACAGTAAAGACAAAACTACTTTCACTTTCATTTTCACTTTCATTTGCACTTTGATTTTCATGATTTCCAGCCATGAAACTGACGTGTTGTGATGCTTTTGTTTTGCACATTTTTGCAAAATGACCATATTTATTGCACTTTCTGCACTGAATATTCCTTGATTTCATGCAGTCGTGTCCCGAATGCCCTTTAGCTCCACACCGGAAGCAGGTCTTGAAGCGTGCCGGCTGTTTGGCTGGTATTCCCCTGGGATTAAACTGTTTCTTCGACTTTTTTGGATGTTGTTTCCCTATTTGGTAAGCTTCTTGTTGATTGCCGGTACTGGAGACATCACTGAAGCTGGACCCTTGCGCCAACTCGGTCGAAGCACTCATCTTTTGCACATGAAGGTCTGCCATTTCAGATGACCTTGCGATTGATTGCAATTTTTCGAGAGTGAGATCTTGTTCTGCCAGAAACTTTCTTTTTAATCCTGTTGATTTGCAATTTTCTATCACCTGATCTCGAATCATGTCATTTACTATTTCACCTGGATAGTCACAGGATAACGCAAGCTGTTTGAGTCTGATAACGAAATTGTCAATCGTTTCATCTTGATTTTGCTTTGCTTGCCGAAAAACGTGGCGCTCATACGCAATGTTCTTCTTTGGATTGAAATACTCTGTAAGAGCGTCTATTGCATTTGCATAAGAATTCCCACAGTCTAAAGTCTCGAAAATATCCTGAATTTCTTCTCCGCCAAGGTGAAGTAAAAGTGCTCGTTTTCGCTCATCTTTTGTTATTCCAGTTGCAAGAATGTAGTACTCGAACCTTTTAATGTAAGTGTCCCACGATTTTGATAGATTAGTATTTGTCCCTGTTACCTTAAACGGTTTTGGAGTCGGTATTTCGTTGCAAGCCATCATATAACTGCGATTCAGCACACGAAAGTTAGTTATCTTCCTTTTTCACTATTTCCATTAATTGTGATTTAACACATTTATGAACATCATTAATGTTCCTATGGAAATTGTGCACATTGCAGATACATTACAGAGCTAAAAGAAACGGACACTAGGATTTGTGAAGGAAGAACTCAGTGCCCAACCACGTACACTGAAACAACAAATGGATATTGCATACGTGTTTATCATAATGAAGGAAAAAATTGGACTAGTGCACAAGGGGTTTGTAAACAAGAGGTTGGATATCTTATAAACATTGACAGCGAGCTGAAAGCACTGGATGTAAACAATACTATAAAGAAGATGTCACTTACGGGTTACACCTTCTGGATTGACGGAACGAGTACGTTACCAGGTGGAGAATGGCGTTACGAGTACGGGCCTCAGGATACCGCGTACATTAACTGGTATTATAAAGAGGACTTGCAGGAAAGAAACGCCTGTAGATACTATTCTTCTATGTCTAACATCTGGTATTGGCGTGCTGCACCATGTAGTTCCGGTTACAGATTCATCTGTGAAGTAGTTTAACCAGTGTTTTTATCGGTGTGATAGTTAAACAACTATAGAGATTCCCGTTGCTATTTAGTATGTTCGTTATTTTGTTTCTCACTCTATTAAATGTTTCATTCGGATCATTTACGGGAAACGTAGCCATTAATTTATCAACACTTTTTTTACAGGAATCTGAATTAAAAACATTTAATTTTTTAATTTTTTTATATTCAATACATTAAACAGCAATTATTTGCCAGAAACTTTAAACGTCTATAATGAATAACTTATACAGAATAAATCTTAAAATAACTATAACATTGAACTTATAAAATTGTTCATTCAGTGTTTGACTCTCAATGGAGCCTAATAGGCACAATTCAGAACTTTTGGTTTGTAGCATTTTCCATCGAAGCGGGAAAATAATATTATATCCAAGTGTGGTTTTAAATTCAATTTAACAAGTTCAAACACTTCTACCAGTGTTTTTTTTCAAGATACTGATGATTCTAGATCTAATTCATATCAATCGTTTATAATGGCATTTGCAGCGTCTAAACTTGATTGGACACAGTCATGCTCCGCCTTTCGTTTTTTTTTTGTGCAACGAAGGATATCTTATTAAATGGATAATACAAGAGCAGTGGCGATAAAAAGGTGTGTACATCGGAACATCTCTATTCTGTGCTTGGTATCACTTAACTCCAGAAGAGTGCTGTCACAGTTTATATGTGTTGTGCCTATTATTTACAACACTTTATCAAAATGACCAGAAGAATGGACCTTAACACATGGGCGATCAAACGTGATACCATATTTAAAGCAAACTTTAAAAACTTACTTCCAATTGTGGACTTTCCAACCTATAATAAATGTCACGGGATTGGCAGTTGTGATGTAATTCAATGTTTTTATCATTTCAAACGTAAACAGTCATTGCAATGTTGCTTATACTGGGAATGTGCCGAACATACTGGAAGCATTTTTGGTTGCACGACTCTCACGAACGCGCAGTCTCAATTTCTAAGATAATTTTTATATAAACTAAAATTATAAACAGGAAAACAGGTATAATATTGAAGTAATTGAAATGATAGTACCTCTAGCTGGGAGCGAACCCGCACCGTCAAGGCGACAGCGCGTAGTCCTTCATTACCAACTAAGCTAGCCGGGACAACCACCAAAACGGTTGATCGGATAACCCTGATAAACGTAACCAGCACTGAATGACATCGGTAACGGGTTATTTCTTTGATAACAGTACTGACTATAATATGTACTTTTTTACTTCCGCCACACTGCACACATAGCGCTACTGTGAATGAGTGCAATCGGGCACTTTCTCTCGCTCCAAATATCATGTTGATTGTGCATGTTCTTATATATACCTATCCCCGCGACCATAAACTATATAAAGGCAGACCTTTATTAAGCAACCACTCAATTAAGTGACAAATGTGGCTGCTGAACACAGGTGGCTGTTTAAGACAGGTAACAATAAGAACGCAATGCCAATTTAGGACAAATTCAAGATAGCTGTTTAAGGCAGCTGTCTGTTGAATTCCTGGTTGTTTAGGCATGATCAACGGTATAAGCATTTAGATTTTGAGTTGACCAGTTAAGTGTAAACTTATATAAACTATACACATTAAATGTTTTAGGTATCCAGCATACTTTAGTATATGTAGTTACTCTCTCCTACCTTACAAGATACAGTGCACATTGTAAGATTGTCATAAAAATTATACACATTAGCTGATCCAATTTATATTTTAGTATTTCTTAGAAGCTCTCAAAGACCATCTTGTCCACACCATCATCTCTATTGTTAATAGGAATAGCGAGAACACCCGTGGTTTTTATAAGAGGTCATTATAAGTTTGTCATAAATCCTTTAGATCATAAGACGATAGGTTTATTCTGAGCTTATAAAAACTAAACACAAATATTTTAGAATGTTTTGTTGCTCTCAAAGACCGACCATCTTGTCCAAACATTCATTTAATTATCAATTTTAAGAAAAGAGTAAATACATCTATGTAGTGTTGTTGCAAGATATAGAGTGCACCTTTTAAGTTTACATTGTATTATTTCAGAAATACCGTAGTACCGAAAATCAGAATATATCTTAAGCACCAATTTAAAGGGTTTTAAAGACTTTTTCTGCGAAATTCAAGGATATGTCATGTTTTGAAACACACACAAAAGTTTCACGAAATACATCAAACACGCATGTCTAAATATACGGATAAGTAAGTTCAAAGATGAACAAAAGTTTCACCATTCCCAAAGAATAATTTAACATTCTAATCTTTTATGTATGTCATTAGGGGATAGAAAATGTCAAAAATTTCCCGAGTTAGAAAGTTCCATACCAGCAAGGTTTCCCATCATCTCATAATCGAGACGAATACAATTAAGAAACGCACGTTTTTCAACTTGAACAACCGGCGAAAATGAAATTAAAATTTGCAATGAGCTTTGTTTGCTAATGCAGTGTTTTCTGCAATGTCAGCAGAAATTCCACACTTATTGATATTGACATAAAACATCATACATATGGCACTTTATTGCAGGAATATTCTAAATATAATTGGTTATGCCACTGTGTAATTAGATTAATCATTGTCGTAATAACTAACAATTAGTTTTGCAGATAGCATAACTAAAAAGTAGCTATTATTTGTTGTGCGTTTCTTTATTCTTTCAGCATGGATCGCATTCAGATAAACAGCAATGATATTTTTTAAACAGGGACTGTAGATGTCGTTAATAAATATATAGGCTGCAACCAGGCATACAGAGTTAACAACCAGGCACAACAGAGATAATTGTCTGCAAACTGTTTATGCCTTGACCTTATTTCCTGTCTTGATAAAGCCTTAAAGCTACACGTTCACAGTTCACGGTAGAATACTTCAATGTCTCATTTGTGGTTATAATTAATTGTAACACTTCATATTTCCTATAAATGACGACAGAAAGGTTGAGAATTTCGCTGAAAAGTTGGAATTATTGATCAGTTCATTTTAGGATATTGTACTGTGTTAGTAACGCTATAAAAACCTCGATTTTAAAAATACACTCAACACAAGTTCTAATTGGTCACTTTTTTTCCGTAATTTTTTATTAAAAAGACATTGAATTCACTCGTTGTTTATGATCATATGCTAACAACGGTCTTCGTCTTAAGCTTTAATCTTGAAATATTTGAATTTGGAACAGTTTGGCGAGAGTTATCCTTAATTTTGCTAAAAGTGCCTTTCATGAATAAAAAGGTCATGCAAACAGAAATTTGCTCTTAATTCTTTGTTATAATTTAATATGACCCCTCATTATTAGGACAAACATAAAACATGATCAACAGCACATTTGTTTAAATAAACCCCTTTCGAAGTATCCAATTTTACAATTACCTCCCTTTCAATTAAAGACTTCTAATTTTGACTTTGCAATGTAAGTAAATGGTATCGGATTCATTTAAGAAAACAATCAAATTGTCAATGAATAAAGACTAATAAGGTACTAGATAATTGATTTCATGACAAATCAGTTCTTTCCACAACCTCTCTTGACGTAAGGAAGAAACGAAACTAGCATACATTGTAAACATATACAATTAATGACCAATAAGAACTTTTGTTGAGTGTATATTTACTCGTACGTTAACTGTGTAAGATTATTACATCACGAAAACATTGTGTACAGGTCTTCCATTGTCTATATTATATTTTTTGATATGTGAAAAACATAATATTTTCGTTCTGACACGTGACCAGGTATCTTTAAGTTCTTTTTTCTTGTTTTGACGATCAAATTTCCAGAACTTCCTCAGTCTATAAAATGATTAGACTAATGAAAAACAGACATTCGCATTTTGGAACGACGACCGGAACGATACACTGGAAGTTTGAGCTGAGTTTATCGTTTATATCTTCCAACTTCAAATCTTAATTATAGGAATCCGAGATGTATTTATTTAACAATATATTATTGATGATATTTACAATTGCTGTCATCATTTATGCCATTTCCGGAAGCGATAGTGTTGTAAACTCGGACTTTGCAGTGAAAAGTTTGATCGCCATGGGAACTTCTTTGGATAGCCCGCTACTCAAACTTCTTGGAAGGACGTTTGAAAGACTAGAAAAAGTCGTTCTAAAGGATATTGAAAACAAGACGACGTTTGTGTTGGGACAGGTGAATAAAGATACTAGTTCGCTAGAGCAGAGAATGGTTTCAGAAAGAAGAGAGTTAATTGAAATAATCTGTCAGTTTCACCCCTGTACAGAATGGGAGACCTGGACCGGCTGCTCAGCGAAATTCAACGGGACGTTCGGTGCACAGACCCGATCAAGGACATGTGGTGTGAAAGCCAGTAAACTATGTGCCGGTGCCAGACAGGAACAGAAGGAAACGGACACTAGGATTTGTGAAGGTAATTGTCCAGCCAAGTACACTGTTACAACAAATGGATATTGCATGAGTGTTCATAATGTAAGCAAAACTTGGACTAGTGCCCAAGCGGTGTGTAAACAAGAGGATGGATATCTTATGAACATAGACAGCGAGTTGAAGGCAGTGGATGTAAATAATACTTTAACAAAGATGTCACTTACGAACGAATTCTGGATTGATGGAACGAGAACGTTACCGAACGGAGAATGGCGGTACGAGTACGAACCTCAAGATACCGCGTACAACAACTGGAGAAGCGGGGAGCCGCAGTCAGATGAAGACTGTAGAGCATATGTTTCTTCTTCTTCCATCTGGTACTGGTGGGGAAGACAATGTACCGAAAAGTACTATTTCATCTGTGAATTAGTTTAACCAGTGTTATTTTCGTTGCGATAGTTCAATAACAGAGATACCTGTTGTACTGAATGTGTATAGTCAGTTTATATACAGGATTTTTGCACTCGAAACATTAAAATAATTATTGAAAATTCAGTGTTTTATTTTAAATCATTCACTTGAAACATTGCAATTGTTACGAATTGTATAGTCAATTTATAATAAAGTATTCGTTTTTTTAATTAATCTTTTATACCGGTATTTTTAATATTTTAAATAGTGTCATTAAATGACATTGAAATTGAATTGGTTAATTATTTTTTTTTTGATTTTTTGACAAAATGCTGTCAAATAAGCAAAATCACAACTGTTACTTTGGTTTATCAAAGTGTGAAAATAAATTTCTATTTAATTTTGGTAAAACGTAAATTGACAATTTCAAACATTCACTAGTTTTTTTAGAGTTATGAATGTTTCCAAAACCATATATATTGTAACAGTTCATGATGACGTTATTATTATATTATGTTAAAAATTTCCATATAATGCATTCATATGAAATAATTTTTCTTTCAATTCTACATGATCTTAAAAGATTTGTTGATAAGTACATAGCGTGTATTAATGATTTTTAATTTTATTATTCAGCTTTTTTCTAATATTTCCATAACGGTTTGCAGGAGCAATGCAATAACACGGGGATTTCGATTAATGGAATATCTCTTTTGGAGTAACCATTTAACATACAGCATGAATGATATAAACATGGATGTACCAAAAGTTATAGTACCGGCTAATTTTGTATTTTTTCTTGTAAAGAAAAGTGTCCGAAAATTAAATTTGAACTACAAAGTAACTGGTAAATTAGTCCAGCCCGTCTGGACATTATGAGTGACGTCTTCTATCGAATTGTTGCAGTAACCTGAAGTACGGAGTACGGAACGGTATGCGGTACGTGCCGGACTTATTGGTATATCTACTTGGCCCACATTGACCTAAGTTGTCAATGTCTCTACATACTGGAACAATACTTTCTGATTGTTTAAAATGTTAGTTTTTCAATGTTAACATCAAACGCAAGTTCATGTTTATAGCACACATTAAGGACCACATACCTCATTTCTCTTGCAATATTCCATCTGACACGGAACCTCGGAAACGGCTGAAATCAGTTTGCCGAGAGCGCAAGATGAATTCCATATCAGAGTTTCTTCGGTGTGTATTTGTTTTCAAACTTTGTATACAAGCTGACCGATGTTCATCATTAAAAGTGAAATATGCATTACAGGAATCGCCAAACTCACAAAACACAGCCTCGCCACACAGCGAAAAAGAAAAGAGGAAAAGAATGCATGTTTGTTATAAGTATACCAATTCAAATAAGACCCTACAAACAACGAAAATGAGAACCTTTGGGTTTAAACCAGGTTCTAGGGTGCACCAACATCAAATTTGCCCTTACATTTCTCATATCAATAAACAAGTACAAGTTGTCTTGGTGAAATAAGTCCAACTCACCCATCATCTAAACAGTGTTGCATGCCAAAGCACATAAGGTATACAAGTAGTTCATCGTATCTACTGATGTTGATTATTTAAAGAAAAATATTAAATACAACTTACACCATGATCAGTAGACTGAGGCAATATCATTTGAAATTCACAGAAGCGCTATTTGTGATGGCAGTGTGGCGGCCGTAAAAAAGAGTCTTACCGATGTCATCTGTTGTCAGGGCTATCCGATAAATCTTTTCGGGGATTGTCCCGGCAAGCTCAATTGGTTGCGTTGTCGGAATTGCAGGGCTAGGCTTTGTTGGAATCAGGAATCTTTAATAAAGTGATTGGAAACTATAGTGATAAGCATTAAAATACTGAAATATGATGTCGTGCTATCGATTTTCTTACGACGGCCTACCTGTACAAAGGCGCTGTTTAAGTTAACCGAGCGCATAGCGGAGATAGTCAGAATTCGAAGTACCCCAGTCATACAATTTAATTGATAGCGTCAACAATAATTTCTAGATTTTCTTCAAATTTTCATGAAATCATCAAGAACTCTTTCTTCTTTCTAGTGATGTAAAAATTTATTTGGAAAACCGACATTAAATACGAAAAGTTTCGAGTTAAACACGGACATTCTAATTTTTTTCGGCTTTAAATTGTGGCAGGGGATATTTGTTCACCAACACCACGATGCCTTATTTCATTTCAAAACCCTCTCCATAAATGATGATTAACACACTTATAAATAATATCTACCTCTTTGGGGAGAATCACTTTATTCAATTCGACTATTGTCAAGGCAAATGCAACCTTAGGTGTAGTGCAATTTCCGAACAAACGACGACATTTTTTTTCTACACCTGACGCCATATGCAAATAATATAAAATATAGACGGGGTGTATGGGGTATGTAGGTAGGGGTAGTACCTCTAGCCTGGGGGTTTGTCGTGCCCTTTTAGGGTAGCTCGCCAGCGTTTGGTCCCCACCTGTCACTCTGCTCTCACTTGTGGCTCCCAGTATCTGTTAGCATGCGACAGCTGCCACACCCCGGGCATCGACTTCGGCAGGTCGGCTGAACCAAGTGAGGGTAACCGACGGGTCACTGACCATCGATGAGCTAAGCTGCCTACCTAAGCATGTGAAGACTGGACACTGGCGGACTGCGCGGAGGAAACCAACAGGAAGGTTCAACGGGCAGAAAGGCAGCTCCAGCAGGTGTTGTGGAGCACTGAGGGCGTGAATGAGGCACAGAAGGACATCGTGGCCATCCACTGCATCCGTCTCCATCTCCAGCCGTCTTGACCATGTCTTGCCACTGGATTAGATGGTTGCGGACGAGAGAGTGAGGTTGACGACGCGCAACTCTTCTTCACTTTAAATAAAGTCACCGCGCACGTCATCTGATCATCACCCCCATTCCATTTCTAAATCCCAAGCCCTGCGGCGATAAGCGAGCGGCAAAGCGGCAGGTGTGGGTACACTGGCAGCCGCAGTCGTGACCCTGCACGCAGGCGGCTCAGGCCATAGGGTCGTTCGGCGCTGTGATGAAGCAGCAGCGAAGTTCGGCAGCCCCCTGAGTGACTGAGCAGCCCTTTTTAGGACAACACTGCTCACCTCCTTAGCATGAGGAACGGGCTAGAAAAGGTGCCCTAAACATTGTCTGCTTCACATTACCCTGGCCAGCATACCGCGGCTGGCAGGGACCCCTTCTAGCGGTCGAACACACAAGAAAACCAAGACGAGGATCACCCCCCTCACACTCGGCGCATGGAATGTGCGTACACTCCTGGACAGAGAAGACAACAACAGGCCCCACAGGAGAACCGCCCTCATTGGAAAAGAGCTTGCAAGATACAACATCGACATTGCAGCTCTAAGCGAGACTCGACTGGCAGATCAAGGCGAACTGAGCGAGACAGGATCTGGCTACACCTTCTTCTGGAGCGGTCGCAGCAGCGACGAAAGACGAGAAGCTGGGGTCGGATTCGCCATCAAGTCCATACTCGTGAAGAAACTGTCAGGGCTCCCTAAAGGAATCAATGACAGGCACATGACCATGAAGCTCCCCCTGTGTCAAGGTAAGAAGGACATTACCATCATCAGTGCCTATGCACCCACCATGACCAACCCAGATGAGGTGAAAAACAAGTTCTACGAAGAACTGAGCAACGTCATTGCCAATGTTCCAAAGGCTGACAAGCTCATCATTCTTGGTGACTTCAACGCCAGAGTGGGCACTGACAGCTCTACTTGGGAAGGTGTCATCGGCAAGCATGGTGTCGGTAAATGCAACAGCAATGGTCTCCTCCTTCTGCAGACCTGTGCACAGCATCACCAACACAGTATTCCGCCTCCCAACCCGTAATAGGACATCGTGGTTGCACGCTCGCTCTAAGCACTGGCATCTGATTGACTATGTCATCACCAGGAGAAGGGACAGGCAGGATGTACGGGTAACCAAATCCATGTGTGGCGCAGACTGTTGGACGGACCATCGCCTCATCGTCTCCAAACTCAACATCCGCATACAGCCAAAGAGACGTCCACAAGGCATGAAACCTATCAAACGCCTCAACATCAGCAAGCTGAAATGAAGTGATGTCAAGGAGTCCCTGGCAAAGAAGATGGAAGACAACCTCGAGTCCACTCTTTTCACCAACCAAGATGTGAAAGCAGCTTGGGCTGCTCTGCGGGAGACTGTGTACAACACTGCCAAAGACCTTCTAGGGCCCACAGCCAGGCATCATCAGGACTGGTTCGATGAAAACAACACAGAGATAGAACAGCTGCTTGTCATGTAAACCAAGGCCCACAAAGCACTTCTCGACGACCCAAAGTCTTCTAGCAAGAAAGACGCTCTGGTGAACATGCAAAGAACCATTCAACAGAAACTTTGTCACATGCAAGACTCATGGCTGAGCAAAAAGGCGGACGAGATTCAGGCCTTTGCAGACAGACATGATATGAAGAACTTCTATGCTGGACTGAAAGAAGTATACGGTCCAGCACCCACTGGGTCATCTCCCCTTCTCAGTGCTGATGGAACTACTCTGATCACAGACAAGGAACTCATTTTGGAGAGGTGGGCTGAGCATTTTGACTCTGTATTTAATCGTCCCTCCGCCATCAATGATGAAGCCATCAATCGCCTACCGCAGGTCGCAATAAATGAAGCCCTTGACCAACCACCTACTCTTGAAGAAGTCATCAAGGCAATCAAGCAGCTCTCCAGTGGCAAATCACCTGGCACAGATGCTATCCCCGCAGAGATCTACAAAGAGGGAGGACAAGCTCTGTCTAACAAGCTCTTACAGCTGTTTGATCTGATCTGGAGTAAAGAAAACATCCCCCAAGATTTCAAGGACGCTTCCATTGTTCACCTGTACAAGCGCAAAGAGAACAAACAAGTCTGTGACAACCACCGGGGGATCTCTCTGCTGTCTATAGCAGGCAAAATCCTCGCCAGAGTTCTCCTAAATCGTCTCACAGCTCACCTTGACCAGGGCCTCTTGCCTGAAAGTCAATGCGGATTCCGTAAAGAACGTGGAACAATCGACATGGTGTTTGCAGCAGGGCAGCTCCAAGAAAAGTGCCAAGAACAGCATACTGACCTGTTCTCCACCTACGTGGACCTCACCAAAGCGTTCGATACTGTCAGCAGAGACGGTTTATGGAAAATCATGGCAAAGTTTGGATGCCCCAGGAAATTCACTTCCATTGTGCGGCAACTCCATGATGGCATGCAAGCCAGAGTTCAGGACAACGGCGAGTCATCCCAGCCCATCCCTGTCACCAATGGAGTTAAACAAGGATGTGTCCTTGCTCCCACCCTCTTCAGTCTAATGTTTTCGGCCATGCTGACCGATGCATTCAGCGACTGCGACTCGGGAATAAGTGTCCGATACCGGACTGATGGGAAGCTGTTCAACCTCAGAAGGTTTCAAGCAAAAACCAAGGTTCACACGTGTACCATCAGTGACCTCCTGTTCGCCGACGACTGTGCCCTCGATGCCATCTCAGAGGTTAACATGCAACACTCAGTTAACATGTTTGCAGAAGCATGTTCAAATTTTGGCCTCACCATCAGCAGGAAGAAGACAGAAGTAATGCATCAGCCAGCCCCAGGGAAAACGTACGTGGAACCAAACATCTATGTCAATGGCCATCGTCTGAACGTTGTGGACTAGTTCACCTACCTGGGCAGCACACTGTCCCGCAGTGTAGTGATCGACGATGAAGTCAACGCAAGGATTGCAAAAGCCAGTGTAGCTTTCGGCAGACTTCACTCCAATGTCTGGAGTAGAAGGGGCATCAGCCTATCCACCAAACTAAAAGTCTACAGAGCCATCGTCCTGCCTACGCTGTTGTATGCCTGTGAGACGTGGACAGTCTACCAACGACACGCCAGGCAGCTGAACCACTTCCACACCACCTGTCTAAGACGTCTCTTGGCTCTCAAATGGAAGACAAGGTTCCAGACACAGAGGTTCTTGCACGAGCTGAGCTGACCAGCATCCATACCATTCTCATTCAGCATCAACTCCGCTGGGCAGGCCACCTCGCACGGATGCCAGACCATCGCATCCCCAAAAGACTTCTGTACGGCGAGCTGAAGCAGGGAAAATTAGATGGTTGCGGACGAGAGAGTGAGGTTGACGACGCGCAACTCTTCTTCACTTTAAATAAAGTCATGGAGGTCAGAGAAAACGTTTCAAGGACACTCTGAAAGTGTCTTTGAAATCCTTCAGCATTGATCCAGACCACTGGAAGAGGCTGCACAAGACAGGACCCACTGGCGCTATTCCATCCACAAAGGAACTCAACAGTGCGAAGCAAACAGGACAGCTGCTGCGGAGCAGCGTCGCCAGAACAGGAAGGCCCGTGCTGCTGACCCACAGACTGTGCCCACCATCTCTTGCCCTCACTGCCAGAGGATATTCCGTGCCCGAATTGGCTTGACCAGCCATCTTCGTACCCACAACAGACTAACTCACCCCTCACCTCAGTGATGATCAAGATGGTCTTCATCGACTACGATGGACGAACAACATTTAGGAAATAATGTATCAGTTGACAAATTATAATACTACTAGCATTGTGCCATTTTCACAGGAAGGTGTTTTGGTATCTGGATGGGCAAAGATAAACGGGTATTACCAAGCAGAGTTTGAACTAAGAGACTACTCTCAAATGTTGTACGCTGTAACAAAAGTATTAAGGATATAATCGCAAAATGTGGCGGTCCAAATGGTGTGGTGTGGTGAGGTACGGTGAGTTATGGTATGATAATGGTTATAGTTATGGCATGGTATGTCATGGCATTGCATGGCGTGACGTGACGTGGCGTGGCGTGGCATGGCATGGCGTAGCGTCTTGTGGCGTGGCGTGGCATTGCATGGCATGGCATGGCATGGTATGGTATGGTATGATATGGTATGGTATGGTATGGAATATGGTATGGTTGGAATGAATTAAGAGAGAGAGAGAGAGAGAGAGAGAGAGAGAGAGAGAGAGAGAGAGAGAGAGAGAGAGAGAGAGAGAGAGAAATGGTGGTTGTCAGAGAGAGTTAACTAAAAATTCGAATTATAAATGGAATTAATACATTTTAATAGAGAATAATAAACATTGCTTTATATATCCCACTATACGATCACACACGATCATACAAAACGGCCGTGGTAGATAGTGTCGTGGTTGTGTTTTATTACAAGAAACCGTTACAGTACTATTTTTGTTTGTCAAGAAACTAAAAAAAATGTTTTTACAAAATGATTGCATCAAATTTTAATGATACACAGAGGTCTCGCGCAGGACGTTCAAATAACATTTGAAAAGTACATGCATCTGCCGTTGCGTGTTATTATGCTGTGCATGAATGCGGATGAAACCCATATTTCGTTACGCACTATTTATAGCATTATAGGCAGTGAGCAGTATTCATAACACAAAATACAGTCAAGCCAGTCTTCAAAGTCCACTCTAAAAAGTGGTCTTTGAAGGTAGGTCGTCTTTGTGAATTTGTACTTTTAATCAGTCATGGAACAAATCGCAGTTGCTCGCAGATGATCTTTGATTATAAATGGTCTTTAGCGCATCTTGAACTGTATGCATATTTATGTATTCAGTGTGCTGATTTAATTGTATTTGACACTTTGGTCTTAAATTAAGTAGTGTTCAGTACATTGAATCCAATTTTAAGAGTATTCAGTACTAATTATGGCATGATTGTTTAAACCTTTCATAATGTGATCCGAAAATGTGTGACACATATACAAAAATGTAAACGGTTAAATAATAAACAAAGATTTGTCTTTTAAGTCAAATGGGTCACTTTGAATACTAATATATGCCGGATTTCGCTCTTTGGGAATAACGAATCTACAGTTAAGAGTCCAGCGTATCTATTTACCACTCATAAAATGATTTGATTAAAGACAATTGCTACAGTTTTGTCAACTTTTTTATACCAATATATTTTGATAAAATGTTCAGCGTTTATGGATATTTACTTATACGATTAACACATGTTTTAACTTCACCTACCCTAAAGTTTAAACACCTCCGCATTGAATTTTAGTACACTCTTCAGATTTGAAATATGATGAGATAAATCATTTAACTTCTTTTAAGAGTATACCGAGGACAATCCAATGAGGCGCGGGTAAAACAAGAAGTCACAAAATCTACCGTAGCTTTTATAAAAAGGGTATACCGAAATTCCTGACTAACCGCTAAGCGACTACATCAACGGTTACTTTACCCGCTCATGACGATTTTCTGACATTTGTTCTTAACCTACTTTGATTAAATGCCAGTGATTTTCAAATACATGTAGGGAATTAATTGTTCTTTAATATTTTTAGTGAGAATGATTCAAATGTGAAAGGTCTACTCCGATTCCATGCAGAGAAAATATAATAATCCGGTCGGTTAGTAAGAACATTGGTATAAAAAGTGTATAGTAACAAAATGAAATAAAACTAATACGTCACCAGGCCTGTGAACTGCTTATTGGGCGCATAATTTTAACATATTTGCCGTAATTATTGCAAGATTTTAAGATTTATTCAGACACTCAATACATAAACACATGTTAATATGAGGAACACAATATATAATTATGTTGTAAATAATAAACGAGGACTCGAGAAAATAAATATAACAAAACCAACAAAATATTCACATGAGAAATACATATCCATGGAGATATTGCGTCCTAAACTAATAAACAATATGATTTTCATGTTACTGAATACTATTTTTGAAATTTCATAGTAATATCTTTTACAAATATGCAAAACTTCATGTATTCAGAAAAAAATATTTGATTCATGTTCTTTAATTTGTTAAATTTCACAATATTGGGTCTTGTATAATAATCAGTGTTTAACCATTGTTTTCCATTTATCAATAAAATCTGGGCATTCTAATAAATAATGATATTCATCACCGATTGTTAGATTGCATAGAGTACATTTTCTTTCATTTAAAGGTGTTCTATTCTATTGGCCGGTCTCGATAGGAAGTTTTTGATTTCATGTACGAAATTTAATTACACATGTATATTTCAAAACATTGTTTGGTGGTATATTTGAAATTGAGAAAGTGAAAAAAATGATGTATTATAAAGTTACTGGAATTATAAGAAAAGTTAGAATAGCAATGGTGGTCGTTAAAAGGTTTGAACTTTGAGTTTCTCATAAAGAAAGTCTGTTTAAATGACTAGAAAACGAAAACAATGACATTGTTTCTCCTATAATATCACCGGTAGATGGTCAACAAGTTACCCAGTCAAAGAAGAAAACTAAGAAGCAAGCTAAAATGAGTTCTAGCAGTATTGGAAACTCGAGCCAAGGGACAGTTAATAATATTCATCATATCCCGCATACCCCTGTTAGCCAAACAACTCAACAATATTATTTACCACATGGTGTACCGCAACCTGCTTAATATTCATTATTCAATGGAGGATCTCCAGTGTTATCACAAAGTAACATTATTTCTGACCCATTTCAAACAATCTTGAATAAACTAGAGCATATCGAAAAGAAACTCGGTCAACTTGACAGGATTCAGTCCGTTGTGAGTGACTTAACGCATCGATAGCTTAGACAAGAAGATCATTGACATTGAAACTAGCCAAAAATTCACGAGTGACCAATATGATACAATCTCGGAATGCACGAGTTCAAACAAACAGAGCCTAGATATATTACAGACTGAGGTCAAGAGGCTGTCCATCGGGAATGATAAATTAAAGCAGGGCGGTTATAGCATGTCCGAAAATATAATTGACCTAAAGTGCCGTTCTATGTATGACAACCTTCTTTTTTTCGGGATCCCAGAAGGCAGTAGTGTTGCATTTAATCTGCGTGTTGTGAACGCCAATAGACAAGGCGAGGAAACTGATGGTATCGATATGATTATTTCTCCGGATCAAGCGCTAGAGCCCAACGAGTGCGCCCAGCCATCAGCCTCACCCTCTGATACTTCTCATCCGTGTGATTCTGGTCTACAGAGCATGGAACCCCTAACTAACGAGAGAAGTTACGCATCAATAGCAAGCCACACACCAGCGACTGTGACCGACGATTGTAAGACTGAAGTGCTTAAATTCTGTGATCATGTTTTGAAAATAAAACTTGCGAACTTGAATATTATCAGGGCACATCGCGTTGGTAAACCTATACCTGGTAAAACCAGCCCCATAGTGGCAAAACTCAATAAAGATTCTAAAAACTTAATCAAAAGTGCACTGAAAGGTATAAATTTGAGATTTTCTTCTTATGTTTTATATGTTTGTGTGCTTTTGCATGCAACATTGTTGAGCCGATGGGTGGGTTGGAGTTATTTCACCAAGACAACTTGTACTTGTTTTGTGATACGAGAACCTGTTGGGGCAAGTGTGAGGTTGGTGCACCCTAGAACCTGGTTTAAACCCCCAGTGGCAATTTGTTTTGCCACTGACCGTTCCAAGGCGGTATCCCCAAAGGTTCTCTCCTTCGCTAATTGTTTGTGGCGTCCTATTTGAATTGACATACTTATATAATACATGCTCTCTCTCTCTCTTCCTCTCTTCTTTTTCGCTGCGTGGGGAGGCTGTGTTTTTTTTAGTGTGGCGATTCCTGATATGCATATATTGCTTTTTCTTACAATGTCAGTGACCAATTTCCGACGGAAGTAAAAGAGCGTAGGAAGGAACTGATTCCAACCATGCTTAAAGCCCACCGAGAAGGTAAACGGGCAGTTCTCGTCAGGGACAAGCTTATAATTAACAATGGGGAATATAAGGGGCCACTTGTAACCGAAACTAGTAAGGATCTAGCAGAAAAGTAAGATATCGGTATTCTATCTTGGAATATCGAAGGTCTGTGTCCAGCTGCCTAGATGATGACGATCTTCTTAACTCTATATATGACTATGACATTGTTTTTATAAGTGAAACATGGCAGAGGAGCTCAAATAATTTTTGTTTAGATGGGTTTGAGTGTGTTTCTGTACCAAGGCCGGAATCTCTAAAAAAAAACACTAGTAGACGAGTGCATTGTGGTATATGCCTTTATTTTAGTAAATACATTAAAGGTGGTATTGAAATTGTAGAAACAGATCTGAATGGTATAATTTGGGTAAAATTGCTCAAAAATTTCTTTCATATCGAATTTGATGTATATCTATGTTTTTTGTATATTACCCCGTCTAATTCCGTTTATTTTAATATGCATGAAATTGGATTCTTTGAAATACTAGAACAAAAAGTGTGGGTTTACTCGCAATACGGTAAAGTATCGGTAATAGGTGACGTAAACGCTAGGTGATGAAATAAGAGCGATTTACTAGAACCTACACAAAATTTCGAAAACTATATTTATAATGTAAAGTGAGACGATCCAATTAATATTCTTTCTACTATACCAGAAAGGAAGTCAATGGATGGTATTATTAATTCTTCAGGTGTTAAATTAATAAACTTATGCCTTAGTTCAGAACTAAAATTTGTGAATGGTCGGTTCTGTGATATACTTAGGTGCATTTACCTATTTTTTGTTACAACGGTTGCAGTCTTATTGACTACGTTTTAATGTCATACGAGTTGTTCCCAATAATCAGTAAACTTCTCGTGCATGATCTTACATCGTTTTCCCCGCATACTCCGATACAGGTAAATCTAACGGTTAATAGTATACCTGTAACTGAGGTAAACAGGCAGTTTACAATTGAACGTTTGAGATGGGACAGTGATAAATCTTCAATATATAAGAATCTTTATCGCTGACAATATTTCTACAATGTACCATAGATGGTATAATAAATGCAATTATTTCTTCAACTATAGATATAAGTACTGGAGTGCAAATACTTTCAGATATTATTTACGATAATGCATTTAAGGTTTGCGGTAAGAAAATATATATTGATATATCGAATTGTAGAAAAAATAAACGTAAACACTTAAGTCCTTGGTATGATGTTGATTGTGAAAATCGGAGGCGCAACTTCAAAACTGCTAATAATAAATACAGGAAAAATCCTTGTAAAAAGCATCCAGTACTCAGTACTTACTCGAGTACTGAACCACAGTACTCGGCGAAACCCTGCCCTTTTTATGTAAATTATTTAATTACATTTTTGAACTAGAAATGTGTCCAAAGGACACGGATGCCCCCACTATGGGTTTTTCATAAAGCTCCCAGCAGTAGTGTAGGACAAGTTGTGTTCATGAGATATATTCCTATTACAAGAAAATTCTATTTTTAGTAACAGTGACCTTGACCTTGGATCTACAGGCATGGGTTTTGTGCCGACACACCACCCTGTCATGGTGAACATTTGTGTCAAGTTATTTTGAAATCCCTCCATTCATAACAAAGTTACAGCCTGGAGAAGAAAATTATATTTTTAGTAACACTGACCTTGACCTTGGACCTACAGGCTTGGGAATGTATGTGACACACAGTCTTAATATGGTGATCAATTAAACCAAGTTATTTAAAAATCCAATAACAAATAACAAAGCCGACACAATTTTGCAAGAAATTTCTATTTTTAGTAACAGTGACCTTGACCTTGGACCTACAGGCATGGGTGTTGTATGCGACACACCACCTTGTCTTGGTGAACATTTGTGCCAAGTTATTTTGAAATCCCTCCATTCATAACAAAGTTAAGGGCCAAGTGTATATTTTGCTTAACACAAAATGTAAGTGAAGAAGGGGCATAATTTGAAAAAATATTGGAAGCAGGGTTATGGGTCTTGTTGGTTATGATGTAGATTTTGATGGTGAAAATATATTTCAAGTTTCAAGGAAATATCTCAAGTAGTTTTAAAGTTATGGGCAAAATGCATATTTTGCTTAACACAAAATATAAGAATAAAACTAATGTAAATGAAATTATCAAAGGGCCATAACTTCTGAACGGAACATGTCAGAGCAAAACCCCAGCTTCATGCACAACTACATATCAAGCCAAGCATTGTGGTAAAGTTTCATTAAATTCCCACCAGTAGTGTAGGAGGAGTTGCGTTCACGAGATATATTCCTATTAAAACTAATGTCAATGGAAGTATCAAAGGGCCATAACTTCTGAATGGAACATGTAAGAGCGAAACCCCACCTTCATGCACGACTACATATCAAGCCAAGCATTGTGGTAAAGTTTCATTAAATTCCCACCAGTAGTTTAGGAGAAGTTGCGTTCACAAGATATATTCCTATTAAAACTAATGTAAATGGAAGTATCAAAGGGCCATAACTTCTGAACGGAACATGTAAGAGCGAAACCCCACCTTCATGCACAACTACATATCAAGCCAAGCATTGTGGTAAAGTTTCATTAAATTCCCACCAGTAGTTTAGGAGGAGTTGCGTTCACGAGAATATCGGACGGACGGACGGAAGGACGGACGGACAGGAGCAACTCTTAATGCCCGTCGCCATTTCATGGCGGGGGCATAAAAAGGTGTATATCCCGAATCAGGGTTTACTGGTGTAATTGTACCTGTTCCCAAGAAAGGAATTAAAATGATGTTAATAATTATAGAGGTATCACATTGACAAGCGTATTTTTAAAATTATTCTCCTTAGTGTTAGACAATATATTAAGATTATGGGCTGAAAGTAACAATATTTTAAGCGATTACTAGTATGGTTTCAGAAATAATAGAAGAACAGTTGATTGCAGTTTTGTTTTATACTCTATTATGAATAGATAATCAAACATGAAATGAAAACACTCTACGCCTCATTAATGATTTCCAGAAATGTTTTGATTTATTATATCGTAATGGTATTTGGTATAAATTAATACAATCTGGAATATCTTCAAAAATAGTAAAAATGTTACGCAGTATGTATAGTGTTGTAAAGAGCTGTGTCAAAGTAAATGGGGAGTTAACTGACTATTTTGATAGCTATATAGGTGTAAATCAAGGTGAGCCATTAGCTCCCTTTTTATTTTCTATATTTGTTAATGATATGTATGAATGTATAGAAGGTGATAATTTAGATGCATTTACCTTAGGCGAACTACAAATCTACCGTTTTATTTTTTTATAGCAGTGAAGGATTGCAGATATTGCTTAACAGCTTAACAAATTGAATGACTATATAGGAATTTTAAACTTTTTTATTCAATAATACTGTGATATTATAGCACCCTGATCACAACAGGTTGTGTGGTTCATTTAGTGATGTATCTATAGTGAAATAGCAGGGTGGTGCACTGGGTTCCTTTTGAATAGCACCCTTCTACCCTTAACGTCAAATGCATTGCCCTTAATTCTACTAGCACAGTTTACTTTTCTGTGCATTGTAATGAGTGATTAAGTCGCATGTGTGTGTGAAACTTTCCTATGTTTTTAAACTGAAAACTAATAGCTTCATAAAAATAATGATGATTAATGATACACATGTATCAATAAGCATTTGTATGACTGCCTATAGACCAAAAACTGACCTGCATTATAAAAATGGAAACATTAAATGACATAGAAATAAGTGAGTACTCGCAACTAGATGGGTGTTCAGTTGAACACTTGTGTCGCCCTCAGGTACTTTGTCAGAAAAAATCTAAGTACAAAAAGGGGCATATCTCCATCAAATGTGACCATTACCTAAACAATTTGAAATCTTCATCACTGCATTGTTATAAGCAACATAATATGAAAGTTTGATAGAGAAATATTAAGAAATGGCAAAGTTAAAGCCAACGTTCAGTTGTCATGTCAAAATCCAAGTGCAAAAATGGGCATAACTCCATCAAATTTGAACTTGACATAAAGAATTCAGCATCATTATGAACATGTTGTCATAAGCAATATAATTTGAAAGTTTGATGAAGAAATATTTAAAACTGGCAAAGTTATAGACAACGTTAAGTTTTCGTGATGGATGGACAAAGTGATCCCCATGTGTCGCATTTTTTTTTTGAAAGGGCGACACAAAAAGGAACGAAGCATCATGATCTATACATATTTTCTAATCTGGAGTCACTCCAAGTGATTAAAAAATATTCATTTGACTTAAGAAATCATTTGACTGAAAATCAACTTAGACAGAAATGTTATTCTGCATATCTAACCAGTTTTCCAGGAATCATTTTGACAAGCTATGTAAATAGTTGTTAGAATGAAAATGTTTTTTAACTTATCTGTGCATTTTGATATTTCTAGGGCATAAAAGAAGTGTTTTTAAGAGAAAGTGGAAAAATAATATTTTGTTTTATGTATCTCATATAATTATTTAATGATATAAAGTGTCAGGGTCTTTTTTTGCTGAGTATAGGTAAAATGCCCAGATGATTGTTCAAAGGGACTGCATGAGGGTACAGCTGCTAATTTTAGCAAAATTATTTGCAATCCATACTGTGGTTGTTTGACATACACAATAAGTTTCAAAATTTGTAAAAGAATAAAAGGGGACACTTAAAAATAATTTGGGGAATAATTTTACCATATTGAAGTTGTGCCATAAAAGGAAAACCCGTCTGCTTTTTAACCAGATGTTTGCTTTTAGAAACAATAAAATATGTTACTACAAAACTTTATAAAACAAAATACCATAAAATGTTCTGACTGAAGTGTCTGAAAAGTCGTAACTTTACTGAATAAACATGGCCATGCAATGATTTGTCTTCAATATTACTGCTTTCTAGAAAGCTTAAATTTTAATTCTATATTATAGTAAACAGTTTCAAATTGACTTAAATCCTACAGAAACATAGTTTTCATGATGCAAATTGATTTTGTGAAAGTCCAAATTATTTGGATGACAACATCTCAGATAGGTCTCTATAGGCATCTGTATTTAATATACCCAATACTTTGTTCCCCCTCCTTTTTGATATCACCCTGCCCCTGTCTGGCAGCACCCTGTCCTTTTTAATTCCTGGATACAACACTTTCATTTAATTTAGTTCTTTCCATGCATGAAAGACAGAAACCTGTTGAACATGATACAGAATGATTAACTAAAGCACCTTGCTTTAAAGAATGGACTTTACCAAGGAAACCACATTAACACATCTGAACTATTATGTAATCACAAGGACATGAAAATACAACTAAAAGTGCATACTTAAGTATTATTTTGCATTTGACTTAAAAAAAATAATTTTTTTTTGAATTGGAAAAGTAGGGATAGTAGGGCTGTTTTGGAAAAAAGTAGGGCAAAGTAGGGCTCAGACCAAAAAAGTAGGGAAAAGTAGGAAAAAGTAGGAAAAGTAGGGAGCAGTAGAAAGCCTGCTTGAACTACCCCGATGCGGTCTTCAGCAATGCAAAAAAACTCTTTTTTTCAAAATCAATACAAGCTGCGAAAGAATCGTCTACAAGCAATTATTGGCACTGGGTTCAACTGGGCCAAAGATCATGAAACTATATCCGGAGAGCAGTCTCAAGCATGTGATTGGCTGAAATGGCGGCTGGTCTCCAATCTTGGTTTTATGATCTTGGGCCCTGTGTCACCTATATTAAACAGAGCAATTTGTAGGAAAACTGATAATGCATCCCTATTTTTTTCAGTTTGGAAATATGTGTATTTGCAAAGGTCGGCAAAAAAAAGTCATGACATTTTCTGATTTTTTTAGTATGTTATAAAAGATATCTTGTCAAATGGTTAGAACGTAGTGGCAAGGGCCGAATCGCACAATGTATCTGATACTATATAAGAATTTCACGTGTAACGTCACCTGACGTAGGAAGGATAGTGTAGTCTCAATAATTCGACTGCGAGGTGCAAGCACAAACTCATTATCATATAGTTACTTACTTTTTATCAATGTCTGTCCGTATATTGAAAAGCCATTGTTGCGCACACATAGTTGGGCTAAGGGATAGTGGAAATTGGTACATTAGAAATTGAAGTTTTTGCATGTGTAATTTTGCAGTTATTTGGTCGACCAAGATAAATTTCCGTTGTTATTGTTTTTAAAATTTTAAATAACTTTCAATTATGAAGAGAGAACCAGCACTTTTTTTTGCTATACACACTTTTACAAATATCTCATTTTGTTAACATTTGTTTAACAAAAGGACCTCATATATTGTTGTCAATAGCATATTACTCATGACGACCTTTAAGCTGATGGTTTGTTGTTTAAGCATTTGGTGTTTTGTGATAAAAATAAAAGTTTAGGAAATTTTCAGATTTAGCTATTTTTCTTAACAGTTCTTACTTTTCTTCACGTATAGAAAATAAAGATGAATATCATTTATTTGGATAAATTTTAATTGAACTGCATTGTGCTGTATGAGAGATTTTACATTTTTATTGATGACAGTGCAATGGGAAGAGATGCAATACCTTAACTCGCCAGTCATCCGGGCCATACAACATCAGGATTTGTTTCGCTCAGTGACATACTGTCTTCTTTTACGGTTCTCAGAATGGCCACCTGGGTCCATGATCATTAAACAGTTTTGAGATCGATCTGGTCGCCATTTCAGCCAATCAGTTGCTAGAGATTTGGGACTGATCTCCAGATTTAGTTTTATGATCTTGGGCACTAGTGTTCTTTTTTTAATTAATCGATATAAAAATTGTTTATTCATTTCTCGATGAACGCGATAAAATATTGATTCAATTCTTACATTTTCACTCTTTACTTTTATTTTGTCATTCTAATGAGAAGAATTTAAAAATATTATTGCACATTGAATGGCTTTCATCATTCAAATCTTCAACACCACTGGTGACCTTGACATTGAGACGGCCATGTTGAAACATGAGTTCTGCACGTCGTCTTGATGGGGAGTTCATTTGCCTAAACGTTTTATGAAATTCCTTCTAGGGGTTGAAAAGTTATGGACCGGACGGAGAGACGGACGGACGGAAGGACGGACGAAGACCATTCCTATATCCCCAGGGCGCTATGCGGCGGGGGATAAAAATAACTTTAGCATGTGAGATGAGCCAGCGACATATGATGTTGTTGACTGTACGCATACCATTGCACATAGTTTGCAGCATAATATCTTTCTTGTATATATGTTTTGTTTCTTTTTTGTTTATTCTCTTCACCAGCGAAGCGATTTTGCTTCTTGAGAATAATGAATGCCATGATTCTCATACATGTATCCATTTACGAAAAAGCAAAAGAACTTGGTTCACTCGCAAAGACCTTCATCTTGTCTAGATGATAGTGGAAATAAGGGTTTCCATGTATTATCTGGATGAAGGCTTCTGTTAACCCTTTACTCCATAGATATACCTTTATAGCTTGGGCGAACAGTTTAGATCCATATCAGCTGGCACATCTTTGCGATCTGATTTGGATTTAAAGTGTTCGCTTTTAGAATCATTAATTTTTTTCTGACCAGTAATTTTAGATCCAGATCAGATGGCATTATTGTGCCAGCTGACTGGGACCTGAACTGGTCACCTATGTGATGAAAGGCGTATATTGAGTAAAGGGTTTTAAGCAAAAAAAAGCAACATATGCATATCAGGAATCGCCACACTCAAAAAACACAGCCTCCCCACGCAGCGAAAAAGAAGAAAGGAAGATAGAGAGAGCGCATGTTTTATATATGTATGTCAATTCAAATAGGACGCCACAAACAATTAATAAACAAGAGAACCTTTGGGGATACCGCCTTGGAACGGTCAGTGGCAAAACAAATTGCCACTGGGGGTTTAAACGAGGTTCTAGGGTGCACCAACCTCACACTCAGCAAGAAATTATAATAGTGAAATATGTGTACTGACATCCCAAAGACAGAGAATAAACACGAAAAATGATATAAAAAGTGAGATCCGATCGATGGGAATGATTATGCATTTATTTGAGATAAGAAGTATATAATTTGTTTCCTTCATTATGAAAAACATGTTAAGGAAATCATAGAATTGAGAATCCTACATATTAAGATAAAACAACCGAGAGTCATAACATTGCCGAAAGCATTGGAATTTAATGTTAGATAACACTCATATAAAATTGAAGACAATTTCAGAGGAAAATGAATTACTATAGCTTATACCATAAGTTTCCATCGTATTAAGTTGTATATAATAACGGACTCGATGTTTTTTTTTTCATGTAGCATATTATTAGAAAAAGGTGCCAGATTTAAGACATTTGTAAACATATCATTGAGTTTTGGTTGTTAAGGAATTGGGATAAATGTCCATTAGCTTACAATCCGTTCATATAACATCATTTTTAGCAGACTGATGCGTCGTTTTTAATTTTAGGCTTCATCATGGTTTGCCATCTATATTCACACGTACTTTTACTGTTATTTGGCTTTCTTCAAAACACGGGAAATTGTGACGTCACTGACATTTGCATATTCATTGTGTTACTGCGCCTATGATTTCATGTACTCCGAACAAAAATAATAGTCATCTCTAGCTCGAAACTGTTAACCTAGTAAACATCTTCACCTTTGGAAAAAATGTAAATTATGCATTATTCCTGAAACAAATCATAGTCCGTTCCTTGGACCACTGATAGCCGTATAGTCCTTTCCGATAAGGGTTGTTATCTCCCTTGGCAAATTACCGTTCCTTAGCGCTCTTTAGCGGGGAGTGAGACAGCTTACTTCCGGTCGGAGAGTAAAAGCGAACAAAGGAATATTTAGAGAAAGCGAGAAAAATATATCGTTAAATAAAAAAAAGATTGTTTATGTTTGTTTGGCGAAAGATTATAAAAAATGAAAACTTACAAGTCTTTGTTGTTGTTTTCAAAACCTGAATGTTCTAGCAAACAGATGTAAAATGTAATTTAAGGGGTTTTTTTACCGATAACTGCCTTAACTGTTTACTAATTTTTAAATCTTAGCTGCTTTTGCTCATATCCATCTTGATCAGAATATCATAATTTCATTTACCAAAGTTATCTTTGTTGGATTGCTAATTATCATAACAGGAATATTCGATTTTTATGGTGATCATCAATTGACGAACAATAATATGTCAATTGATTATGAAAGGTAACACATACCTAATCATATGGTTTTTGCGCGCTGAGGTCTTAATTTAAAAAAAAACTACCTCGATTTATGGCATTCTCTTCTCAAGTAAAAATTAGTATTTGAATGACCGAACAGTCCTCACAAACGAGCGTCCGACAAAGAGAGGTGTTAATTCAAATTCGCAACAAATAGAGTTTTTTAACAACAATGGCAAATTGCAGATCTCATCCCACTGGAGTGTGAAACAACAGCATCGTTAACTTTCAATTATTTAAATTGTCTTTATAAGTTAATTTCATTAAGAGATTCAAAAATGAAAATGACGACCGAACCATCTAACTTACAGCTTCAGTTATGTTCTCATACCCCTAAATAAGATTTTTTTCCGAACGCTAGTGTAGAGATACAAGCATGTACACTTCAAGTATACGTCAATCCAAATCAATAATGAAAAACGAAATCTGCGAATTTTCAGTAGACAAATCATTCACAAACACTGGGTTAGAATATTAAAATATTCTAACCCAGACAAACATCATTTTCGCACACGTTTCTGCATGCACGTTTTTTGTAAACGATGCATTTTGTTATTTCCTTTTATACAAATGTTAGAGAACTATAGTTAAGAAAGTTAAATGCGGACTTTTTCTTCCGCCGGGAAATCAGAAATGAAAAACGAAAGTGTATATGTTGCAATGTTGTTGTTTTTTTTTACTCGTGGGCAGCGGCATAAAAAATTATCGTCGAATATCGCTAACCTGTTGTTTGATGACATGTTGCTAACTAATGATTCAATGGAAATTTATCATTTTATATATACAACAACAACAACAATCACATTTATTGCATTAAACACAAAGTGCTTATAGCAAACACATACATGTTAAGTAAAATAAGAAGTGAACCTTTTCCTGTCATACTAGGTGTTTGTTAAATCAGATGCCTTATTCAAGAATCTGTAAACAAAGGAAACATTAGTTTCGACATGACATTACTAATTATGACAGCCAATTTGTACTAATTCATATAAGTGAACACATTTTTCTCATTATTTTTACAAATTTATATTTCTTCATGAAAAAAGTATAATACAATTCATTATTCTTTAAACTTAAAATAAATTGAAGTTCTTCATATGTACAGTAATTTTAAAGCAATTTTTAAACCAATTCTACATTAATTATAATGTTTAGGTTCTTCATTCAATTATGGTATTATTTATATATCTCTTATATATCTCTAAATAACATCGAAACCTAACTAAAACAAATGAAAAGAATTGAAAATTAACCAAAATGCATACTAATAATTAAATAATACAATTTGTGATCGCTTTGTCATGATATTATATCACTTTCATTGTATTGCTATAATAAAAAATCCATTTTACCAAAACATCTTAACCATTCATACTATAAAATCAATTTACCGATATTGTTATTTACCGAAACCTCCGTCATCTGTGATAATAGCCAGTAACTTAATTTGTTAAGTTGATAAACATAAAATAATCGGTGTTCAAATGATCATGTTGCTGAACTAAAGTAACTACATGCTTAAATATGTTCTTTATGTCAATCTAAAAGAACATTTTGTATTATTGTCTGACATCCTGATGACCGACATATTATAATCGACCAAACTTGAGATCTTTAGCCTGACACCGTGACTCACGGTCCAGAACGGATAATTTAGATTATGCCACCTGATTCTAAGACGAATGCAAAAGGGACGTGTAGAGGCTGATGTTTGACTGCTTGATATATAGAGAAGAGGTTCACTTTCTATCTATTTCCCTGTCCTTTCGATATCCAAGTTGGAGCACTAATTACGATGCGGTATTTTATGGTTTTGAAATGCTTAAAAGTTTTTAACAGGCTCAATGAAACCGAGCCTGCAATATTTTCACATTTTTCGTCTTCGGTGGTTTTCAAACTGACCTTTTTATCTATTTTAAGAAAAAAAAACAAACTTAAACGATTGTTTTAAAATAGAAACTTAGTAACCATTCTATACGTGCATCTTTATTTTTATCATTTAAACTTTAACTATTTAATTTATGTTACACAACTTCCGCCGCCATAATATTCAAAACTTGCCCTTGAATATATGCATTATTAACGAAATACGAAGTGATTTATTTTGATTCCCCTATTCCCTCTCAAAACCTCATCTATCCATGCATTCTTTTCTTGGGATCTATAGTGAACTGTTGGACTCGTCGCAGTTGCAATCCAAATTGAGTTTAACTTGTAAAAGATTTACGGGGATAGCCCTGACCTCAATGCCTGCCTCCCCATACACATGCAATATAACGGATCTGGACTCGGTCTTGGGATACTAAACAATAACATTATTTTGACAAGTACAGTAAGGTAGACAACACAAGCACTATCATTTCTATATAAGGGCGATCTACTACAATATAGTGTTTCAAGTGTATTGGCAATACTCGGCAAAAGCATGCATTTGGCCATTTACATTATTACATATGGCAAAGACACAAGCATAATTACAAGCATAAAACAACAACACACAATCACATACAGAATACATACACATTACACACAACATGTTTTACGAAACAGTCAACAATGCAAGGGTATCATCACGGATACGATTAGCATCCCTAATAAATTTACATATTTTAAGAATAGTACACTTATTTTTTGAAGACATCAGATATTTAAATTTGTTTAATGAAGGCCACGATGTGGCTCCAAAATATTTTCTTCTTATTTCAGAATATCTTGTACAAAATAACATATTTACGATATTTTGTTTGAATCTAAACTACAAAATAAAGGGAGATTGCTACTATCCATTGATTTTAAACAGGCATTTGATTCTATATCATGGGCATTTATTTACAAAGTTCTTAATTTTTATAGGTTTGGCACATCGTTCAAGCGATGGATCAAATTATTTCAAAATGGGGCCGAAACGTGTATTTCACAAAATGGTTATTTATCTGACTTCTTCAAACTGTCACGTGGTTGCAGACAGGGGGACCCAATATCCCCGTACATTAGCCGTTGATTCTCTTTGCAGAAATATTAAGTCTAAAGATAAGAAACAACAAAATAATAACAGGTGTTACTTTAAACAATTATGAACATAAATTATGCCAATATGCCGATGATACGCAATTTTTTCTTAACTGTTCAGAAATGTCACTTAGATCATGTTTATTGACATTAGATGAATATTATCAACTATCGGGCTTACAAATACATGTTGAAATAAACAAAAGCTGTATGGTTTGGTTCTAGAACTAACTCGAATATTAAATTATGTAGAGATGTAGCTTTAGATTGGACGACAGGACCTATAAAAATATTTGGTGTTTTTTAGCAAATGTATCAAACAAATGGGAGCAAAATATAAATGAAATATAAGCAAAATGTGAACTTACCATAAACATTTAGTCAAAGAGAAATTTAACATTATTTGGAAAAATCACTATTATAAAATCTCTTATTATATCAATATTTGTTCATTTATTCATCTCTCTTCCCAATCCGCCATCTGATTTGTTAACATATTGAACAAGAATGTTACAAATTTCTATGGAATAATGGTCCCGATAAGATCAAAAGAACACAGTTGGTACGAAATATCGATGCCGGTGGTGTTTGAATAATTGATTTAAAAAATTTAAAAAATTTCATTTTTGGGTTGAAACTGTCATGGCTTAGAAAGCTAGCCGTTTCGGGTGGCGAAAGCTGGAGAGCGTTAGCACATTTTAATTCTAAAGAAATAATAACTTTGGGAGTAAATTTTACACAAGAAAAGTTAACAGAATTGCAAAATCCATTTTGGAAAAACGTATTAGAAAGTTCGAGTTTTCTTTGCAAGGAGATACAAATAAATGATGCGTATAATGTTCTTTTTTCTTCATTATGGTATAATCACAATTTTGTAAATAAATCCCTTTTTAAAAACATTGGTACGACAAAAATATTGCAGTTTTAATAGACATACTAAACGATGACGGTGAATTTTACACGTTTAATCAGTTGCAAAATATTTACAATATTAGAGGCACCTTTTTAGATTATCAAAGACTATTAATGAGTATCCCAAACGAATGGAAACATATAATTAGACAAAATAACGAGAATTACAGAATGCTTATAAAAACATGCACCTAAACACACATTTGAAATACCTTATTAAATACAAAAAAGGATGTAGGAACTTTTATGATAATTTGACGGACACACAAACTATACATGAATCTTTGAAATGGTCGCCATATTTTGGTAATTTTAATCAAAACGATTTTAAAATAATGTTACACTATAGAAATTTATTGGATAAACAGGAAATAAAACTAAAAGATTTTTTATTTAAGCTTAATAACAAAATTCTAGTGACAAAATCTTTTCTATTCAAAATAAACAAAGTTCAGAATAATCTGTACTCTTATTGTAATGAAGAATGTGAAACAATTTATCACCTTTTTTTGGAATGTAACAAAGTGAAAACATTTATTACAGCTGTTAAACAATGGACGAATATACATTTCAATATTACCTTAACTGATGTTAAAAAAATTATTTTTACTTAACTCAAGCAATGAAAGTGAAATTGTCAGGTTCTTTACAATCAGAGTAAAATATTTTATTTACAAAACGAAATTTAAAGACGACTGTCGTTCTATACTGACAATTCCTCATTTCGAAAACTATTTAAAACACAAAATTAGAAATCGAAAATATATCCTATATTTAAACCAAAAAGATACACTGCTACAAATGACTTTAGCCAATATACTGGACATTTTGAAAAACTTGACGCAATCATAACATGCTTTTAAAAGAAATTAAAGTCTCATGTAAAACCATTTAATACAAACAATCCATTACCATAGATTAAACTTTTAAAAAACATGCTGAAGGAATGCAATATTCTTTCAAACTCATGTCCTGTGATTTTATACAAAACATGCACGTTTCAGACTATTATTTTTCTATGATACATGATATGGGAAAAACACTATACATTTATTATTATATTTATTACTTGACGGTATAAATGCAACCTTGATTATGTTATCATGTTATCTTGTTATATAATTTGAATGTAATTCTGTTAAATATCTTATTGAATAAATGGGGTCACCCTTTTTGGGGCCTGAAACGTAACAAAAACAACATCCCCCCCAAAAAAAAAAACAACAAAAAAAACAACTTGATAGTGAGTCGGTTTACAAAAGCTAAACCCATAACGATATAATGAATTGCATAAATAAAATATACTCTTACCGGTAACCAGTCCTACTTTGTGTTTACACAACCTCAACTTATTAAAGTTTTATACTCTCTGCAGTTTGTAAAATCATGCAACCTCCTGTACGCGTATATTGGTTTTATAAGGGAAATCCCCAAATGCTACCGTTGTTGTGATCACCTTTAAGGCCAAGGTTTGTTTCTGGTTACATATTAAAATCAAAGCACTGAAAGTACTGATGGGTGGCGTTTTAGAGTGATTGTCATGTCACATCAACCAAAGATTGTGTGGAGTTTCCTATTGGATGGCAGAGCAAACGTTTGCATGCCCGGCTTCTGCTTTATCAAGTTTATCTACCACGGATATTCGAGCGGATGCTTATATCCAAGACTGAAGTCATATTGTGCCAGGAAAAATAAATAATAAGTCATCCTTTAGATTTCAAACTTTTAATTGACAAGAAAGAAGTGAAACACATGGACAAATAAAAAATACTTAAACTATGATATAGTTGCTATTTGCACTATGATTTGAAACAATATTTATTGACTAGAAAGAAATAAAATATATGCAAAAATAAAAATAATATGACTATAAAGCAATTTAAAAAAATAAGTCAGAGCACTGCATCAAGTGTAATTAAATTGAAACGCTTTAAACGCTTTAAAGTTTCGTCTAAAGTTTACACTTCAGAGCCGTCTTTTTGTTAGAATGTCATGCTAATTACCGATTAGCTTTATGGAAACTAAAACTTATTTGAAAACGTACCGTGTGCAAATAAGTTGCATCATGGTTAATGGATGATTTTTATATTTATTTTGTTCTTTTCGAATAATATGACTAAGCAATTTTATAAAAATGAGGCAGAGCTCTGCATCAAATCTAATTAAATTTAAACGCTTTAAAGTTTCGCCTGAAGTTTACACTTTAAAGCCGTATTTTTGTTAAACCTCCAGCTTGACTATTTAATATTTCAGCCACTAGATGGCGCTGGGGGTAGGTTTTCATGGTATTTTTGACATGCTTCACATCTAAGGGCCCTTTTCAAATAGTACAATAACCAAGAAGTATTTTCCCTAAAACCTTTTTATATAACTTCTTTGCAACATTTCAAATAAAACGGAAGGGAAAAGTTTATGACAAAATGCATTTTATTGTAATTTTTGAGAAAAAATATGTTAACTGTCAAAATTTGAAAATCCCGGGGATGATTTTCTGGGGTCATGAACTGCAGATAGTAAACATGTCAAATACACCTGGCAGTGTAGCTTGAAACACTACTCTTGGCAACTGTGGGAAGCTGATCAGTAATAATACAGTTAAACAGCAGTCATTTGAACAATATATTTCATTAATATCCATGCTTATTGTATAATCAAATTTCCCTCCAAATTCTGCATGAATGAAATGCCACACCAAGTTTGAGATAAGCTATCATCACCCCATTATTATTCTTGCTATTATCACTGGTAAATGTCCGAATGTCCCTTGAATAACGTATATTTATTATTGTTCCTACCGGGTGATCCATAATATCTGATACCCTTTTGAAATTTAATGGCGTTTATATATATCAAGCATAGGCATACAATTTTTACATAGAGGCTTCAAAGTTTTGTTTGATATTCAACAAACCATACTTGAATAAGAAATGCTTTCGGTATATCCAAAATAAATTTTTTAACAATTGTTCAATGTGACGTCCTTTGGGTGATTTTGACGTCAAGTCTTTTGGCCGATTAGACTTTTTCTTTGGGGACATTTAAAAGAAATGGTTTACACCCCTAAATAAACATCAATGCAAGAGCTAAAATCATCAGTTAAATAAGAAATGAGAAATATAAATTCACAGATGTGCACATCGGCCAAATGAGACCATTCCAAGAAAAGACTTGACGTAATAATCACCGAAAATTGACGTCAAATTGAACATTTGTTATAAATATTATTTCGGATATAAGGACTGCATTCCTTATATAAGTATGCTATGCTATATATCAAACAAAACTTTAAAGCCTCTAGATTATTACTATGTGAAAATTGTATGCCTATGTTTGGTGATATACACGCTATTAAATTTCAAAAGGGTATCAGATATTATGGATCACCCTGTACCTTGGCATATCAGTACTAATTACAAGCAAAGCCATCTGTTGAAAGCTGATCAGTGTATTGCTATCTGTAAACACATAAGCTGCTGCGAGATAACCTGTTTACCTAGAAACAACCACATGATCGCTTGATGATACGGTCAAGATTTTAACACAGTACAGCACCGTCTACCGTCTCATAAACTCATTGAACCTAAATATACTGTATACGTTATTCAAGGGAGCTAATTCTCTGGAGGTAAAATGATCGAATTTCACTTTTTGGTAACCGCGTTCGACTATATAAGTAGATAGAGACCGAGGTACCAATTTGATCATGTGACCAAAATTCACATGTAAAAACACTGGGTGGCACGCCACCCAAAAACAGTGAGCCGGAATATTTCTTTCACTTGGTGAAAAATCGCGCATTTTTGTGCAGTATTGCAGCTTTGTTTGTGGTTTTCAAAACATAGCAAATGTTCAATCGTTTTTGCACATTCATTACAAGAAATCCACTCTTTATTAAATTCTCAGTCACGCATTGGTAACCTTACAATGATGTCTGCTATTTTGTATAAGGATTTTAGCGTTTTCGATCATAGAACAAAATATTAATAAATATGTATAATAGAAAGAATCATAATTGTGCATCTAGACTATATTTTGCGTTGATCCAATTATTTTCATATAGTTTTTATGTTTGTTATTTTATCAAACCATTAATTATTGACGTATGATTAAAATTGTATTTCTTTCAAAATATATGGCAAAAAATAGATACCGGTGCAAATATAGTATGCCTAGGCATTTAAAACAAAACGAATGAACAAGTACTGTAGAAACCAAACACGTTTTTTTGCTCAGCTGTAGCCCGTTAATGGCCCTATAATTAAAAGGAAATTATTTTAAACCTCAAATTCGGCGTATATAAATATTTATAGCAACAACTGGCTGACGAGAGTATGCAGCAAGACCAGGATTTGATCCATGGACACCTTGCTTACAAAACGAGAGCTCTCCAGCCCGATTACACAGACGGTTACTTCATTTTTACTGTAGCATTTAAATAACTGATTTTTATTTCAGTTTTTATTCATTTCAGACGAAGGTAAACGTTTGGTGGTGATCATGGAATCTTCAATACAGCATTTTTTATATTGACACCATTGTATAAACAGCGAATTTCCCTAAATATTAAGCAAAACCTAATTTCTTTTGTTATTGTTTTGAATGAACTGATTTAAAATAAATCAAAAGAAAATTGAAAAGGTGCATGCAGGTGGACGTATGGAGTTTTGTTTCTTTTAGTGTCTTTATAGTCTTATGGTTGTCGTGTATAACTTGTATGAACAATCTTACCAAAGAAAATCCTATAAATAAACATGTTTAAATTTAAAGCATACTAACTGTTTCTATTCATGGTAAAATTGCCGCGGTTTACAGTAAGTAATCGATATCTAGTCATGCGACAGACAGATGAATTTAAATAAAACCAGCATTTAAACTGTTTATACAGATGTATTATCAATATGTTACCGTAATAAGAAATCGCCTTTGAAAAAAACAACAACAAATGAAGCTATTAACAAAAATATTGCTTTAAAAACAGAGTGTCAAGTGACTGCATCTTATGCATTATCAGTGTCCAAGGTTATAAAACTGAGCATGGAAACCAGTCACAAATCTCAAGCATCTGATTGGCTGAAATGGCGACCAGACTAGCTGTTCTATAAAATGAGTAAATGCATTGAAACCTGGACGTACTAACAAATAGTTTTCTTATTTCAACCTTAGTGATGTTATTGCGATTACTGACTACAGTAATACTACGTTATTGTTTACTTATTACAAGCTTTGCTGCTTACATAACTGTTAAAAAGGTCTAGCATTAACTGAGGTATCAGATTGATGCGACAGAAACACGCAATCCTTGTTTTGTTTATGTCCATCCAAGTTGTTTCCCTTTCTTCGCTTTTTACTAGACTCACAGTATTTCGAAAAGTCGAGCTTACAAAATAAGACTGTCACCGCCGACAAAAAAGAATGTGTTTTTTTTACTTATCTCGTTGCCGTGCAATATGTGTTATCTTATTGTTTAGCTGTGCCCGTTTTCCAACTCGTAGATACACTGTAAAACGTTTAACAATTTTATGTACATTTTTGTCGTTTATTTGTATTTTCGTGATGCGTTAAGCATGACTCGATGAAAAATATTTTTTTATTTATACTGCTGAAATTTCATCGTTATGATTTAATAAAATGCTAATTCCAAAACAGTAGATAATTTTGGACTTCAAATAATATTGTTAAAACGAATACTACATTTCTTTTTTCTTAAACACATACACAATAATTATCAATGATTAATTCTAAATATACTGACAACTTATTCCAAAAATTGCTGCCTTTAACGAGACCAGACATTCAAATATTTACCACATGTTTGTTTAAAGATACGTGCATGTTTAACGTTTATCACGAGATAAGAAAATTAACTATATATTTAGTTTATGAACATTGTAAATAAAACGTGTTGTGTTAAGCATCTGAAATATATACCATCATGTATTGTTTATTCTTAATGATTTTGCAGATCCTACTGACCATACAATATCAGTCAATCATCGAAGAGTTAGTGTTAATTTAGTCATACAGCAGTAGATTCACTGTGAGAAATTCTACAAACAACAACGTAAGCTGACTTCCCCTTACGGACATCTCTGTAAACGACGTCAAACCTGGCGAAATCTTAAAAAAAACAACACAATTACAGCTATTTTGACACGAACGATTTTTTTAGAAATAGAAAAAAATGTATTACAAGCAAATCGACGGATTGAAACAAATCCAGATAACTATACAAACTAAACACTTGCTACATGATGTCTGTATATTTCATTTAGTCATTTAACAAAAAAGGCACAAATCTAATAGAGATAAAACATGACTGTAAAGAACAAAATCACAAAAAATCATGCCAAAATGATACATGTATAACGATTTGAAACGAATATTTTATCACTGTGCATATCACAGAAAAAAAAATGATTAACTCAATATGCAAACATAAATTATCTTCAAAAATCTCCGTCTCATAAACATCACATGTTTCCATACAGTTCTCTGTGAAATGTTTTCCCATTCTTGTATTATGGATTGTTTTAAAGTTTGGGTAGATTCTGCGGTTGCAACTCTCGTTTAAGCACGCGCCCAAATACGGTCAACAACGTTCAGATAGGAAGACTTCGATGACTATAAAAGCTGCTGATTATTTTGCTGTTGGATCAGGTGCTGTGTGGCATGTGTGTGGCGATCAGTCTCCATATATTTGAACATTTGTGGGTCATGCCTCTGCTAAATTGGAATATACAGACAACATATAGGAAGAGTTTATTTTTCTATAAAAAATTCAACGCTGACGATTTCCTTTTGACCAGAATACTCCAAAAAACACGAAGATGTCACGTTAAGAATGTCGTTCAGTGTATATTTATAGCATATAATAATTAATACGAGTAATGCGCCCAGTCCGGTTATTTCTGGATCACCCCTCATATATAAGTAAAGAATTACAATTCCAATTATAATTTGTATAGGTTATTATACGAAAGCGCCAATAGATGCCTAATATTTGATTGTTCTTCTTTATCCAGTGTTGTTATGGAAAGTTATTAGGTGTGAGTTTTTACTAACCAGTTCATTGTAACTGAACATCAACATTGTTGTGAATGCGCTCAAACGCTAGATCCCAACTTACCCTTGACGAATTTTGAAAGTTTTGGGTCGAAATTTGTTCGCAGTTCTTAGCATTCTCTACCACAGTCAACTAACAATCACGTTGTGAGCTAAAACACTCCGGGCAGCAGTTTTATGAGTATTACAATACAATACAATTAATTTCCATCGGAGAATGAGGTTAAACAAAACGGAATTTATAATGTATATTGTCAATTACGTGATTAGCAGAGCTTATGCAAGATACATTAAATTGTCAGAAGTTATTGTGTAAAGAGTTTTTATCATTAAGTCTGCACATTACTGTTTGTGATGAGTGTAATTTAATTTCGGAAGAACGTTTATATGTATTTTCTTGCACTTAGTACCCTGTTATATTTTCATACACGATAAGTAATGTATTGCAAGTGTACTTTAGGCTGCTCTTTCGTAATAACATTTATTCTATGTGACTTGTATATATACGTATTTCTCAAACCTTTGATTTTCAAAATTATGCTCTTGAAATTTTTATGGAAAATGATCTAATTTGATTACAAGATAATTTTCCCAGAACGGTAAAATTATATTTAAATAAAGCTTTAGTTATCTTAACGGTTATCCAGAACTATATGTAGGACTGTGGCTTTTCATACACTTGACTTGATTTGATGTTAATCAGATTGTTGATAAAAATGATGTGCATGTCTCCGTTTTGATAAGCTGCTGGAAGACAAATTTGATATTTGGTTTCCATTTGAAAATTATCCAAGACTTTTTATAATTCATGACATACTTTTACTTTTTGTACAATTTTAATTGGTAACATTAAGTAATAAATATTTTAAGTGTTTTCAGGAATAAAATGTGTCTATCGATGGGAGTTTTCTCTGTGCTTTTTGAATGTGGCTTTTCCTGATATCCATGTTTCTCTTTTAAATCTTATTCGCATTCGTAGTAAATATTGGAAAATGCACAAATCTCCGTTTAATTGCTGTCAGACTACCATTCCTAACATGTTGCAGTTATTTGTAATCCGTGAAGAAGCCATCAAAGAAAAATCAGAATTCAAAGAGATTAAAGGTTTAGCACATTTAAGGCATTTACGTGTTTCAGGTGTGAACAACGTGTGGTTGTAATTTAAGAAAATATGAGAACCAGGCAGAAAATGCACTACTTTATTGACTTTCGAATTTAAAAACAAACAACAACAGAGTTTTGCTCAGCCATGGAATCAAGCATTTAACATGTTTAAAGTTTCAAGTTATTCAAAAAATTATTGTGTCGCCCTTTCGAAGAAATGGCGATACATAGGGACCGCTTTGTCCGTCCGTCACGAAAACTTAACGTTGGCTATACTTTGCCATTTCTTAATATTTCTTTATCAAACTTTCAAATTATATTGCTTATGACAACATGCTCGAGATGATGCCAAATTCTCAAGGTCAAGGTCACATTTGATGGATTTATGCCCCTTTTTGTACTTGGATTTTTACACGAAAACTTAACGTTGGCTATAATTTTGTCATTTCTTTATATTTTTTCATCAAACTTTCAAATAATATTGCTTATGACAACACGTTCGAGATGATGCCAACTTCTCAAGGTCAAGGTCACATTTGATGGAGTTATGCCCCTTTTTGTACTTGGATTTTTACACGAAAACTTAACGTTGGCTATAATTTTGTCATTTCTTAATATTTTTTCATCAAACTTTCAAATTATATTGCTTATGACAACACGCTCGAGATGATGCCAACTTCTCAAGGTCAAGGTCACATTTGATGGAGTTATGCCCCTTTTTGTACTTGGATTTTTACACGAAAACTTAATGTAGGCTATAGCTTTGTCATTTCTTTATATTTTTACATCAAACTTTCAAATTATATTGCTTATGACAACATGCTCATGATGATGCCAAATTCTTTGAGTTATGCCCCTTTTTGTACTTGCATTTTTATTCCGACATAGCACCAGAGGGCGACACAAGTGTTCAACTGAACACCCATCTAGTTTCTGAATATGGTATTTAAATCTAGAGCTTAAGAGATATGTAAAACCTACGTTTAAATGAATAATAATCACATACACAACCTTTATTTGACGCTAGATAATAGGCCTTGTTCACTCTCACAATTATCGCTTAACCAATACAGAAACAATTTCATTTTATAAATGACCTACTTTATACTACTATAACAATCAAATTATTTAAACTAGTTATTGTACCCTTTTCTTTGGATTTGTAAAGCGCGGAGGTACATCAAACCTATAAAGCTACGTTGGTGCATAACCATATTATTACAATCAATGTTGTAATCACAAATGCCAAATTGTAGTGAAAGTAATTTGTATAATTGTGTTAATTTAAGAAAAATAACAATTTAATTCAAATAATTATCCACTTCGTTATTACTCTAGTTCATTTAATTACAATGAGTGATGTTAATTGCATATAACTGCATACAGCCGAGCGCGTTTATAATCAAAGCACTGAACATACTGAAGGCACCATAAATATTCGATACTGAACGATGGTTTGGAGTTAAAACTCCAGTATCACAGAACTTCTTTAGGCAGGGTCTATTTAGGATTGGTGTACTAATAGATTATGAATGAAGAAAAAACTTAAGTTATAATTTATGGTGTGTACAATCTAAAATTGATATAAAAATCGTATAATTTACATTAAAGCATATTTTAAAAACAAGGAAAGAAAGTATTTATACGTAGATTTTGAAAAACGAACACTTCCGAAAATTTTAGTACATTGATGTATTTAATTTCTTGTTTAAAATATAAGGATACATGCGAAACCAGCCGGATAAAATTTCTTCGACAACTAGAAATACATACCCTTTATACAATTACTTTTCGATCAGTACCACCAAAATGAAGTCAAGTAATTTACTCATTGGTCAGGTTTCTGACATAGGTAAAACACAATAAGATACAATCCATTGACAAAAAACTTTACCAAACATTAAACGCTTTGAAAATTGTAAGTTTTCAGGTTTTGCACGAGGAGCCTGATTGAAGAGTACAAGTGTACGGAACGCGCAATTAATTTTATGGAAAACATATTTAAGTAAAAATACATTAATACAATAGTTCATTTCCTACAAAAATATTCGAAGTGTTCAGGAAAATTGATACTATGATAAACTCTGGTGATATAAATAGTTTTGTAAAATAGATGAAAAGGGAACTTTGAAAGCTCGATTTGATTGAGCCTGTTCATGGGCATTAATGGAAATGCTTATTACTACCCACGCCGCCTAGCCCCGGGTTGAGCTCAACTAAATATTTTCACCAATAAACAGTACAATTTTGACCATCCCAAACGATGGTATGCATATGGCAGTGAACATGGAACCTTCAATGCGGTATTTTCAGATTAATACCATTCCATGTTAAGCGGCGTACGGTCCCCAGATAAAAGAATACGAAAGTACGAATGTCGGACTTTTAGTTTCAAACCAAATGTTTAATGCCAAATACGGAACGGAGAAATATACATAAGGGGCAAGCTGTCGTCTGGCATAAAACATGTTGTGTTCGAATTCAGTTAACGGCTACTTTGGGAAACGTGTGCGTCTAATTTGATCACTAATTTGAACTCTCGCAGAACTCTTGTAAACAAGTTTGTTGATTTTTGTCAACTTTTGAATGATATCAAGGTAGCATATTTATTCATCTACAGGTAGTAAAAAATACAACTGTATAAATTGAAAAAAGTTAAATGTGCATATCAGGGATTTTCACATTTAGAAGACACAGCCTTCCCACATAGCCAAGAAGACGAGAGAAAGAGAGAGCAATGTTTACAAAATTACCAATTTCAAACAGACATCACAGTCAATTAACAAGAATGAGAACTCGAAGAGTTACCGCACTTGAACGGTCAGTGGCAAAACAATTTACCACAGAGGGTTCAAAGCAGGTTCTTGGGTGCACCAACCTAGCACTTGCCCCAACATGTTCTCATTTGAACAAACAAGTACAAGTTGTCTTGGTGAAATAACTCAAGCCAAAAGAGGTTTTCATAGGTTTTTTTTAATATGGATGACGGTGCAATGAAGACTGCCATAGCATCTTAAAAAAGTGAAATATTCATATCAGGAATCGCCACACTCACAAAACACAGCCTCCCCACGCAGCGAAAAAAGAAGAGAGGAAAAGAGAGCATGTTATTATAAGTATGTCAATTCAAATCAGACGCCTCAAACAATTAACGACATAGAGAACCATTGGGGTTATCGCCTTGCATTAAGGGAAAACTACATCAATATGTATGATATATTTCTTGTTGTAACAGAATTGTAACACAATATTGTTTTCTGAGCTCATAGTGAGATGCTTACCTGGAATTGTGTTACATCTTTGCAGACAGCATATTTACACTAATTTAAGGCTCTTACAAACAAAAACATGCTAATTTTTTGAAAACATAACATGCGTGCCTTAATGACAGAAGATTTGGTTTGCAACTTGGTAATGCAATTTCTGTAATAAATTGTTCAATTAACACCTTTCATCTCGCCGAGTTAAAAGAAGCAATACATTCTGCAGTGATTATCTTGTAATATGCGAATCGTAGGAGATTATAAAGTAACGCTTTCTCATTAGTTAGAAATCCAGAAAACAACATAAACATGCTCTTAGAAAATTGATTATGAACCACATTTAGTAAATTGATCATTAACAATTTTTGAAACAAAATATTAAAAAATAAAGCTTTATTTCCAAACTTTTTTTTGGATAACGAACGAAATACATGATATAAAAAGGTGAAACATGCATATATTTATAATTGCCACATTCAGAAAAAAACAGCCTCCCCACATAGTAAAGAAGAAGAAGAGAGAGAGCATGGTTAATAAAATGTTCAGTTTCAAAAAAGACACCACAAACAAATTACAAAAATGAGAACCCGAGGGATTATCGCCTTGGAACGGTCAGTGGAAAATCAAATTGCCACTGGGGGATCTAAACCAGGTTAAAGGGTGCACCAACTCACACTTGCCCCAAGAGGTTCTCATATCAACACACAAGTACAAGTTGTCTTGGTGAAATAATTCAAACCCACCCATCAACTAAACAATAGCACACAAAGATGTAAAACATAAAAAGCCTATAGCATTGCAAAGCCAAAGGGCGGGTACTCAATAATCTTACCAAGACTGGAGCTTCTGGAGTAAAATCAGCAAGAACACGATGACAGAGATAAAAGAAACAAATCGAGCTTCTAGGTTCTTTTAAGAAAAGATTTCCCCATACAACCTTCATAAACTCTTAAATCCTTTCCACCGTCGTGCAACCAAAGAGGTAAGTATAATGATCAACTGTAGATGGTTAATCACCAGGCCTGCAGAGCGCTGTAAAATATCATGTTGGTTACCTTTCTTTTTTTAGTTTACAGATTGATTTTACGAATAACCGGTAGAAATTATCAATGCCTTTTATCTTCTTAAGTTTATACATTAAATCTCCATAAAATTGCTGTGAAATATCTTGTTGACAAGTGATTTTAAACTGCACATGTATTTTTGAATTAGATCTGGGTATCGGCGATACGAAAAGCGTTACGAAAAGAGACTTTTAAAAGTAAACATCAGTGCCTACATGATCCACCATTCTACACCATGGTCTCGTTCATCATTACAGAATCATCATCTCGTTTGTTAATGTAGCATCTTAATGTTAAATCTACAAAAGAACTGCAAAGAACATAACGACAGACATTTTGATTAAAACTTGCTTAATTTTTTATTGTGACTTTCTTGATGTGAGTGTTTGCTATTCTTAATTGGTTGTATTTTCAGTATGTGCACATGATTCTAAGTGTCAAAAACATTTATGTAATCACTTTATTTCACGAGTATTTAATTACCAAGCAGATTACTTCTCAATGTAGTGAAGTAGCTGCACTTGAATTCGAGAGGGTCTGGCATATGATGCGCATTATACTCATTTCGTATTGTTTTATCTTCGATAAAGACAATCATGCGTCTCTTATTCGTCCTTTTGTAGGGATATAGTAAATTAATACTCCCATTAAATCGGCTTTAAAATGTAGATCGCTTTGTTTTCCTTTTTGTTTTTTACAACAGTTGATTTTTAGAAATTCGTATGCGTCTTTTTGATCACTGATGTTAACGTTCTTGGAAAAGTTGTTGACTGTAAACAATTGAATAAATGAACAAAACAAATAAGAAAATGCAGCCATAGCAAAAAAGCTCAGTTATATTATACGTGTGTAACATTAAATCATTGGTAATGGGATATTATACAAAATGTACACGGTATGTGAGAGAAAATTAGTACTGAAGACACTACTGCAACAAACGGCCTGCAAGCAAGTAGGAATTGTTTGTCTATGTTACTGTGCTTTCCATGCTTTTAATTGATGAAAACGTCTTTAAATCATATTGCGGTTACATTTTCAACAGTGCATGAGCTGTTTTTAACATTGGCTTCATAATGCCATTGACCTTACTTTCAGACTCTTTAAAGACCAAAAATGATAACTATGTTCTTCATAGTGTTTATCTGGCATCAACGCCTAGATTTCTATTCTATGGATTTGGGGAATCAGTTAAGATAGTTAATCTAAGCATGACAATGTTTTTTAGTTTAAACTCACACTTTGTCGTAACTTAACGGTGACAATGTATATCATCTTTGTCGTGTGTACAAGTGGTAGAAAATAATGACATAGAAAAACTTTGTAGGTTGTATTACGCGACAGCAAATGAAGAAATATTCTATACAGATCAGGATTGTGCTAGAGCCTAAACTGTTCAAAACGAATGGAAACAGCCCCAAACGACTCTTTCGATGTTGTAGAAAGAAGGCGTTTCACAGTTGTCATTGTACTTTATCTGTTACAAAAGAAAAATTATCAAATCTGTCTAACGCCAAATTGAAGATCGATAAAACTTTGCACAAACAAATGTTATTTAAGATATTAACACCACGTTAATGTGGATTGTTTGATCAAGTTATCGATAAAATACTTAAAATATCCTGTTTTGAATTTTAAAAAATAAAATGCACGCGAATAATGAAAATGGCTACTATCAAATAAAAACTTTTGATACATTGTAATGAACTAGCTGTCATTATGCTTGTGAGTTAATTAACATTTTCACAGAATTGTTCTCATATACGATTGAAGACTTCCTAAATTATCAAGAGATATTTGTTATATTTATTGTTAACTTTTTAACAAGGTTACAGTTGCTGATAGCATAATAATAGAAGTGTTGAAATCCAAATTAAAAGAAATGTGAAATTGTAAAGTAATACAGCTACATACATTTTGATTAGAGATTTAATATTAAGCTATTTTAAGTCACACCGTGCAATTAGTTACAGTTCATTTAGCTTACACCGGGTAACCTTGGGCGAATGTGAGAGCTTCTTAACAATAGTGATTTAATTAATTCCGAAATACCAGAATAAGTGTGGCTACTGCTTACGCTTAAAATGTGTGGTCCATCGCCAAGAACAGAAACTTTTATAATTCACTTTATTACTTGTTTAAAATCCACAGCTATAAAAAATGAGGTTCTTGTGTTAATGTATTGCATGTAGAATAGAATTTCGGGACACTATGCTTGCTCCTACAGACCTTTTCAACGTAAGGCTCATCGTCAAAAAATGTAATGTTTAGAACAACGGTTTCCATGTTCCCTGCTGTGGCTTAATTCCCACACTAATTTCTGCACAGGTTACATTAATTATTTATGACGGTAATAACTATTGTTTTATCTGTTTTAAAGGGGATTACCTGTTCGAAGGATTGCCGGCTTGAAGAAAAATGTGAAATATGCATTTAAGGAATGACCTCATCCAGTAGACATAGCCTCCCCACATAGTCTAAAAAAAGAGAGGAAAAGAGAGCATGGTTATACAATGATCATTTTCCAAACACAATTAAGGAAAGTGATAACCCGAGGGTTTACCGCCTTTGAACGGTCAACGGCAAAGAACCTAATCCGTGATAAGTTAGATAAAAGAAAAAAATAAAAACTTTAATATTTTTGCTTAAAAGTTATTAGAACTTTTGTGCGTTATAGTTGGTATTTGTGGCATTTCATGGTTGCATAATCGATACTTATAGTTGTATCTATTTTATATTATTAAGATTTAAATGTACATCATTGTATGTTTCTTATTACGAAATAATCTATCTATCTATCTTTAACAATAACTATCTAAATGCACTATAAACTAAATAAGTCTTTCCGCTCTTCTGCTGCGACGAGACAAATCTGCAAAAGTATCTAAAACGTTACTATACATTTTACTTCAGACATACTGGAAGAAGAAAATTGAAAACAAATGAAACATCTTTCATTTAAAGACAATGCATTTTAAATGTTAGCAGTCGCATTTGTCAATTAAAATTTACGTGACAGTCTTGTATTTCTTGTTTCAGTGAGTGAAGAATTCGACCGTAGCCAGACGGCGTTTTGCTGAGTCAGATAACTTTTCTTTCAATCCGTCAGATCTAGAGCAATAATGATATCTGGTGTAATTAAATCCCAAGCCAAAAATGTGGTTAAAATAACTAGTCTAACGTCATACATCATTGTTTATTTCAGGACACACAAGTCGAATTCAGCAGTACCTTGAGAAAACATTATGCCGGTTTTTTGTAATAAGTAAAACTCACTTCGGCTAGCTCAGGGTTGAGATCAACATATTAAGTAAGGTTGAGGTCAACATATTAAGTAAACAGCTGAAAAGTTAACTCACAAAACACAGCCTTCCTACGCAGCAAAAAAGAAGAGGGGAAAAGAGAGCATGTTTGTTATAAGTAATAATAATAATAATTCAATAAGACACCACAAACTATTAACGAAAAAGACAACATTTGAGGATACCGCCTTGGAACGAAACAAATTGCCACTAGGGATTTAAATCAGGTTCTAGGGTACACTAATCTCACTCTTGCCCCAACACGTTCTTATAAAAAAATATGAACAAGGGATCTAAGTATAGAAATTCTCGATTTTTCACCAGACGCCTAAGTTAAAAAATCATATGCAGGAGGTTTATTCTTCGGGGGATTGACATATTTGTTCCATTGAATATTTACATCATCTATAAAATAGGAATAAATATTTCAATAAAATGTTTTATAAGTAATACCTATAACATAATAACGTTTTATGCTTATCGGCCTTCACAAAGTCAAAATAACCAAAACTTTGAATTTTATTATTTTATATCAATGAAGAGTAGAGAAATATTTGAATTCATGTTTGTTTTAATACGCAAAAAATTAAAACATTGTAAAAGATTTCCAAACACCACCATACACTTAACAAAACGTCTTATCGGTCACTTAATAAAGAATACGTTTCTTAATAGTGTATGTTCAATATACATTTCAACATTTGATTCCATCTGTTACCAACATACTGTGTTATTTTGCGGTTAAATCAAAATCCAAAAAGACACAATAAAATTAAAATAGCAATGAACGTTTCATAAAGACTAATTTTTTATGATTTTGCATGTTATTATTTCACAGGAAAATAAACTATTTTATATAAGCGAGGTGAACGTTTCGAAATGTTGCCTAAGTTCTAATCGAGTGAAATAGCTTACAGAAGAACCTATTATGTAGAAATCGAATCGAGATGCAGACAATCGCATGGCCAAGGGACACTGTGATTAGTTTTTACGTTGTTTTTAATTCCAAGCAGCTGTCTAATCTGCATAATCATGACAAAGGCGAGATTTCTTCCGCTTGTCTGATTAACTTGTTACATCGGTAAGACAACAAATCCGGTAACAACTTGATTACTTATTTAAATGGAAACTAGATGAAAACAAAGATAGACTTATAATTATATATAAGTACTATAGCCGTAATATTTGTATGTATAAAATTACTCGCAAAGACTTCTTTAGTTAATTATGCTTATCATAAATATTTGTTCCATGACTCAAATTTATATGTTTTTTATGTCTGGGATGTGAGATGAAATAATATTTGAACAGAAAATATGCTTGAGAATGTGTTAATCGGCTTGAATTCTTGCTATGCGGTTTGCTGATTTGCAGAAAAAAATAGGCTGCATATTCGAACTACATAAGTATGCTTATTCTTAAATACAAACATACGTTTCTAAATGAAAGCGTATTTATTTTGTATATTGTTTTATGAGATGTTTCATTTAATTATACCAACAAACACATTAATTTTCGTTAATGTTCAAAGAAGTAATATATTCTGGATAATTGCAAGCATAACGGAGATTATTAAACAAACACTTAAACATAATAATGCACTTATTAACAACACATACAGGATTTTATATATAATCTTACGAAAACTTGTTTTTAATATATAAAAGCATTGGGAGTTTCTTATTAAGTCGCTACTGAACTGCGGTACAGTTGTTTCTTATTGTTTGAGAGATGCGTATTAATAAGTACTAGGTTAAATATAAATCCAATGGTGAAAACATTCAACTATATGTTTGTTGCTTGCAACATTGTTGAGCTGATGGGTGGGTTGAAGTTATTTCGCAAAGACAACTTGTACTTGACAACGTGAGTTGATATGAAACCTGTTGGGGCAAGTGTGAGGTTGGCGCACCTTAGAACCTGGTTTAAAACACCAGTGGCAATTTGACTTGCATTGACCGTTCCAAGGCGGTAGCTCCTCTGGTTCTCATTTTTGTTAATTGTTTGTGGTGTCTGTTTTGAATGATCATTTTATTAACCATGCTCTCTCTCGCTTCTTCTACTTGGCTGTGTGGCTGTGAGGCTGTTCCCTGATATGCATACATTACCTTTTTGTAAACGATAGGTTATATTTTTATAATGATGTTAGATTGACTTTAAATTTATTACTGGTTATTTACAAATCTAGTTGAGTGTTTCTATGAAAGGACCGTTAAAGAGGGATTTTTTAAACAATGCAATACATATTCGAATTCTACATTCCGCGCAATCCTATTTAGCATTTTTATCTCTTTTAATGATAGGGTTCTTAATTGAAACAGAACTAAGTAAGTTTTGAATGAATGGATGTATATACTAGAATATTAACAAGAAATTATTCCACGAAATTTAAAAAATGAACAGAATCTAAATAACTTAACTCGTTGTCACATTATTAGATCTTACGAGGTGTTACTGTAAACTCTGCTTATTTCACTTCTTTCCTTTGAATAACTTATCTTTAGTGACAATATACTAATTCTAAACTGCACATCACAAATAATGCTAAAATAACCTTTATTGTTATCAAAATTACAAATTAAAGAAGAAGTTCCAATAAATCACACAATAAAAATTAAAGCAAGAATGATTTACTTCAATTTATTAAAATAAGTTGATAAATTATGAGTGAATTACTGAATATTACATCTCTTTCAAAAACTCTTTGCACAGTTCATTACTTTTATAAAAAAAATTAGCCGTCTTTGATTTTCGTGTTTGCAAGCCTATCATACATATGTACGCAGATTAGTTATTACTTAACTAAAGCTTCTATATTTATTACAATTTTTATAAAATACATCATCGAAATTTTAGGCGGTAAGAAAACTATAAACGGTTCTCAACTTGAACGCCGTCAGCGTTATAATGCCCGCGTTCTTACTGGAGATGTTTCTAATTATAGCAATCTCATTCACAACAGGTACTTGGGATAAGTGAGATAATGAATAATAACAGAACAGGTGAAAGTATAAACTTCATTATTATTTTAAATGTTAAAATGAAATTTGTAAATAACATCTTTCAATTTATGTTGAAAATTCAAATGAGAAAGAGGTCTAAAAAAGCAATATATGCATATCAGGAATCGCCACACTCAAAAAACACAGCCTCCCCACGCAGCGAAAAAGAAGAGAGGAAGAGAGAGAGAGCATATTTTATATAGGTAAGTCAATTCAAAAAGGACGCCACAAACAATTAACGAAGAAGAGAACCTTTGGGGATACCGCCTTGGAACGGTCAGTGGCAAAACAAATTGCCACTGGGGGTTTAAACCAGGTTCTAGGGTGCACCAACCTCACACTTGCCCGATAAGGTTCTCTTATCACAAAACAAGTACAAGTTATCTTGGTGAAATAACTCCAACCCACCCATCGGCTCAACAATGTTGCATGCAAAAGCACACAAACATATAAAACATAAGAAGCTAATAGCATTGCAAGGCCAAAGGGCGGGTAATCAATGATCTTACCGAGACCAGAGCACCTGGAGTAAAATCAGCAAGAACACGATGACAGGGATAAAAGAAACAAATCGAGCTTCTAGGTTCTTTTAAGAAAAGATTTGCCCATAAACTTTCATAAACTCTTAAACCACTGCCACCGTCGTGCAACCAAAGAGGTAAACATAATTATCAACTGTAGATGGGTTAATCACCAGTCCTGCAGAGCGCTGTAAAATATCATGTTGGTAACCTTTCTTTTTAAATTTACAGATGGTTTTTACGAATAACCGGGAGAAATTAACATTGCCTTTTGAAACTGATTATTGTAATACCATGCTCTCTTTTCCTCTCTACCTTTTGGCTGTGTGGGGAGGCGGTGTATGCTGGATGTGGCCATTCCTGATATGCTTATTTATTTTTTTTTATCTTCTTAAGTTTATAAATTAAATCTCCATAAAAAAACTGGCTGTAAAATACCTTTTAGCAATAGTGATTTTAAACTGCACCTGTATTTATGAATTAGATCTGGGTATCGGCGATAAAACTTGCAAAAGGTTTTCCTTAATTTGTGATACCGATAACCTTGTTTTAATAATTTTTCTGTAATGCAAAGAATACGTTCGTTGAAATCATTAATATCGTTGCAAGCTCTTGAAAAGCGAACAAGCTGTGAGATATAAGCCCCGTAAGATGTTGCACGAGGAATATCGCCGTCTAAAAAACGGAAAATTTACTATATTAAAATTAAAATCATCTCTTTTATCATATATTTTAGTAGTAACGTAACCATTTTCAATTGACAGATTTAGATCAAGAAATGCTTGCTTTTCTGAAGTATTCGCTTTATTCAGCTGTAGTTCTTTAGGATAAATCTTATTAACCAGTGATGGAAAGTGGTTATTATCTATATTAAATAAATCATCAAGGTACCTAGAGGTGTTGTTAAAAGCTGTAATAATATCATATTGATGTTCGGTAGAAAGAGATAACATAAAGTCTCTTTCATAGCAGTATAAAAACAGATCAGCAACAATGGGTGCACAATTAGTACCCATTGGAATCCCTATAACTTGTTTATAAATAGAGGTACCAAATCTCAAATAAATATTATCCAATAGAAATGAGAGCGCCTGGATAAGGTCTTGACAGGTCCATGAAATATAATTATCATAAGAACCATCTGTAAAAAATGCTCTATGTTCATTACAAGCGATAAATGTTTTATTTTCTCTAGCAAAAGTTTTTTCAATGAGACTGGTAAGCTTGTCTTTTATTAAAATGTGAGGAAGAGAAGTATATAAAGTTGAAAAATCATAAGTAGACAAACAAAACGCCTGAAAATTATTTGATTTAAGCTTCTTCAAAACGTCATTAGAATTTTTTATAGACCAAAACAAATTTTTGCCAGTAGTTTCAAAGCTTTTTCGCAATACCTAATTACATGTTCTTTTATAGCTGTAAGACAAGATGTTAAGAGCACGGATAATTTTGTTGTTGTACAAGAACTAGAGTTTGCAATAAATCTTGCTTTGTACGGTGTTTTGTGCATTTTAGGCAACCAATACATAGTTGGTACTTTGTCTTGTTTCGGCTCAACACTGATTCTAAATTTTGTAATTTATAGAGTGTGTGCAGTAACAATATCACTCTCAGATGAAGAAGTTAATGTATAAGCATTAGTGCTATTAAGCTCTTCAGTTTGAACATTAATAAAGTGTATACGTCACACTATAATTACATAATAGAAGCCTTATCAGCAGGTGTTTAAACAAATCTGTTGTGAAAATCTTGAATACCCTTTTTCAAATGACGAAAGTTAAAACGAGGTCGAGGTGGTTATAAAGCTTTGTTTCTTTTATAGAAGGATATACGAGTGTCAATTATTTTGAATATTTGTTTTTTCCAGTTTGAAAGAGCATTAGGCTCAGCATGTTCCCGTTTACACCATCTATTGCAAAAAGAGTTTAAAGACTCTGCAATTTCTGCACGACAGGTATTCAAGTCGATGTTCGAAGGAATTCTATATTTCGGACCTTTAGAAATTAAATTGCGGATTCTAAAGTCTTTGATAACATTAAGATCCCCTGTTACGATGTGACCGGCAGGTTGATAGCAAAATTTTGAATTAGAACAGTCTCATGACATTGGTGTATTCTCAACAATTTGTAAATCCGAGGTAATTTTGTTGTAATTGAAAATTGTGTTTCTAATTGGTTTGTTGTATTTATAACAAACGATGGGTGTTTCAGTATTCTTGAAATAATTAGGTACAGCCGATTCAACAGTTTTATCTTAAAATATACTTCGAAGGTTAATAAAATCTATATCTTTATTTAAAAATGAAATTTTCAGGAAATGTCTTTGGTAATCAGATTCCAAATCAATGTGTGGTTTGAGAACGTGCCGAGTGTAACACTGAGTAAGGCTAGCAACTTCATAAAGTGGATGAGTTCTTATAACAATATCATCGGCTTCCTTATCCACTTTTTGTAAACTTGAAAAAGAATGAGAAGCCAAACGTGACAGCATAGCGTGTCTACCGGAATGTTTTAAAATAGTTTGAAGGTCATGAATAGAACAATAAAAACGTGATTTTCTTTTGATGTTACCATTAGTCCTTATCCAATGTGACATCGATTTTCGTTTTCGTATTTGATGCAAAACAAAAATGTCAAAATCAGGGTTTTTCGAAATTTTGCCTTCTTGATAAATATTATCATTTAAACCAAGTGTATAAGGAGTTTGTAGTTTTTTTATCCAATTATCTTCTGAAACAAGTCTTGCTTTAATTTTAAATGCTCTTGAAGCACTGTTATCAAATATAATTTGTTCCACAGGTTGAATATTTACGTGTTTTAAAGTTGGGCCTGATTTTTTAAAATGTTTATATAAATATGTATTGATTTTATTATTGTTTCTTATTTTAGAACAGTGCTGACTAAAACGTGTTTTCAAAGGGCGTCCCGTCTGTCCTACATATTGAATGCCACAATTTAAAGCGTTTCAAGTTAAAACATAATTTAAAATAATATTATCTTTGTCTGTCAATCAATATCTGAATTAATATTTACTTAAAACGTTCTTCCATTAACTGTTGATTTTATAGTTGTATTACATTTTAAAAAACTACAGCACCTACACCTCTTTTAATTACACTTGTATATAAAAGGATACGATCTGCGTCTTCCGTCGTTTAGTTTTATAGGCGTTGAAATGTTATCTTTTTTAAGAATATGAGATTTGATAGGTGACAATTTTATTTTTAAATTATTTTAAAATAAATGGGTGCATTGTGCACTTTGCAAACCGGTCACATTGACGGAAGAAGCCGAAGATAAATTTTTTGGAGATAAACAAATTGACAGTTGCATGTATGTGAAAGTATTTAATTTAGCCGGAATATGGACAGAAGACACAGAAGATACTTCTATATGGTCGTTATTTTTATACCACAGGAAATAATAATGCAGTTTATTGCGTGTTTTGAATACTGTTAATATAAAATACATTTGACTTGACATAAACTGATTGAGACATATGTCGCACCATGACAATCTATGCGACCAGTGAGGACCCTGATCACAGTTCAGTCAAAAGATACTCCTAAATCAGCTCACAACAATTTATGTCCTTCTGTCCACAGAAGTCTACAAATTGATAAATGTCTACACTTACTGCACAGTCCCAGTTACAAATATTTTATTTTGCAAAAAAAAAAAAGATTGTTCTCGGTAACTCATTCAACTTTCAGATCAGGAACCTGTGAAGTGCATCGAGCAAATGCCTATAATATGTCTGCTTTTAATTACAAAAAGATGGAAGTTTTAAATTCAAATCTCTGCTTAGTTTCATATGTGTTAATCGCTAAAATTCTCAAACAGAATACAATAACAAAAATGGTCAGAAGCGAATAATTCTGAGAACAAGCCTGGTATTTAAACTGACATTTAAACTGAAGCCTCGTTGACAGACTGCATTATTTTCAAATTAGATAAATCATCTCTCTATATATGTTGCTCTCACTCTATCAGAGGAAAGCGTCTTGCGTTTTCTTAATTGTTTATTTAACCTAATTAGAAAATCAGGGCAATTAATTTGTGAGCTTTACGCCTCTGAGAAGATTATCACTGGATACTACATTCATCGGTGCATAACATATTGGCACATCTTTGTTAATGTTTGTTCATATTGATATTCAATTAACTTACCTGAAAACTAATTAATACAACTGATAAATGCATTATGTGCTGGAAAAGCTATTTATCAGTGATTGTAACGATTAAATAAGAAATACAATATGTAATTTAACGCCACATCTATCCGCAAAACAAATTTACTGAAATATAACAAGAAAATGTATTTCAATTACTGAAATATAACAAGTAAATATATTTCAAGACATACAAAGATTTTACACCGGCATAAAGCGCAGTATTTACATAATGACCAAATTACTTAAGAGCAATAATAATGCAAGTTTTTATTTTTTGCTATATGCTTGAAGATTTTTTTTATATTTTTTTATAAATAAACATTTCTTCGTCAGATCTAACTAACATGGTTCACCGTTAAGAAACAATTCTAGTTAACAAAAATGCTTACCTATTAACTTGGAAGTAACATTAAAACTATCATTCCTTATACTTATATAGCATGCTATCAATGTTTATTACATCATAAAACAATATCCTTAGTTCATATGGTGAGTGTAGCATTTATCTGGTCATGCTTATTTTATTGCTTTCCTTTAATAAAAGGGAGAAAACATCGCATATGGAAAATGGGTCAAATTTATAATTTTTTTTTTGCTTTATAAGAATAAAGCTTTGCCTCGGTCCTATTCAAGGCGGTAACAGTCGAGTCCTAGCTTATCTAAGTTGTTTATGGTTGAACGCGTTACATGTATAAGCGAATGTTCTCTTTTTTAAATTTATGTTCATTTGCTGTATGGGAAAGGGGTGATTTCTGATATGCATATTTCACTTAAGTATTGTTTGTACAAAAAGTGAAAAATTAGTTCTTCGTGGTCTAAAGGTTTCCTTAAATTCTTTGTTTACTTAAGCTTATTTTTGCCCAGCTAAGTAATAATGTGTTCCTGCACTTTTCAACTGTAAAATGACGTTCCATTTTAACTATATTTACGTCGTTTATTAAAGTCACATCCCACCACTTAAATCTGATGTTTCAAAGGTGAACGATGGAATGTTTTGGACACAATAAGTTTTTTATCTTTAAAAAGCACCGACGCACCTCTTCTGCATAATTAAAACGATTTAAAGATTTTGCTTAAAACATAGAACAAAGCACTTTCATCGTATATTTCATTTTTTAAATGTATTTGAATATCATCTACTTTTTGCAATGTTTAACGGGAATCGGAAGGACGCATTGTTTAATCAGCGCTGACAAATAGAATCGTTGCGTTAATCGTTTCAAAGAACAAAACAGACGACAGAGAGAAATAGTTATCCATTAAAATATCCTGGCAGAGATAATAAGAAAAAAAATCAGTCTAATTCATACTCTTTAATAAAACGTTTCGGCCATTGGCCTTCTTCAGTTGCAAGTGCTGCAACAAATCTACATTTTTATTCATTCATATTGTTCATACAGGAAGCAATAATGTTTATTTGACGTCCTTAACGTCATCATCGACGTCTGACGTCGCGCTTATCCCACAGTCATTTTGGTGCCAAATTCCTGTTCATAAATTTTCTTACAATAATGTTATGAATAATTAGTTTAAAAAATAATGATTATCACAGCTGATAGTAATTATGATGATTATAAAGATTATAATGGTGATGGTGATGATGATGATTGATATCTTGGCTATGATGATGATGATGATGACGATGATGATAAACATGATGATGAATATGATGGTTGATTTATTTTGATAAAATAGTTCTAGCTTAAGAAATACGACGAGTCAACATGCTGTATAAAAAAATTTCATTTTTCCTGAAATTGCTATACTCAATACACTTTATTCATTATGTTGAATTATACTTCTCACAATAAAAGATCTTAAACATGGTAGCAAACAGTTTAAACATCAAAACGTGTTCATATCAATTACCTTGTTTTATTTAGACACATACAAATAAACATAAGTAATTACCTGTTATTGAATGTTATTGTTTATTTTAGCAGTTGTTTCCAATCTCTCTAAATGAAATCAATGAAACAACGAAGTGTTGATATTCAAAATATAATTAAATCTATGCTGCGTTTATTAAAAAATACACAGTCAGTCACGTACTGTTTATGTTTTCATCGCGCTAGCCCTGAAAGTTTATCCTGAGTTGAACATAATATTTGAATTCATAGCATTTTCAAATAAAAATCTTTAAGTATTACTTAATAAATTTCTTTTTTGTTTAATTTCTTTTCGGGGTCGATTTAGTCACAATTCAACCATATTAGTAAGAAATGTATAATATTTTTATTCGTTGTTCCTTTCAATTAATGTGGTAGAGCACACATACAAAAATACATGCATTGTGTTTCATTTATAATACATATTATATATTTATCACTGATTTTCCAAAACAACGGCTATATACAGCCTAGTGCGCATAAGAGAATATTTAAATTATCTGTTAAAAATATCTGTAAAATCACATCCTGTGATAAAATTTCAATATTTGGGATTAAATAGAAACAGTTTGCAACTTGGTATTGAGAGTTGAATCAGCAAAATCTATATTCTAGTCAGGTGTTACAAGAAAATACGCATTGTCAACCTATGTAAGCTCTTATGGAATACTCTAAGAAGCATACATATATGCGTTCTCTGTGATATGCAAGATTTCCAAGATCCGTTGTCAAAATTCTAGTATGTTTACTTTCGGCCGTTGTTCTGTTTACTTGTGTTAAAATTGAGTTGCGTTCATCCAGGGGTGACGCGGAGAGGGTAGAAAATTCTACATGTGTATTTCCGTTAACCAAATGAACAAGCTCAAACAAACATAGATTACAATAGTATCTAATGTTTTCTTTTGATCAGTTGATCAGCGTCAAAAGTAAGCACTTGATGAATATTTCATTATCTTGTAGAAGTTTTTCCAAATGATTTCATGATCTGGCTGCACCTAAATCGTTGATCTTATCATGACTGCAATATGAAGTGTTTGCAAATACCTCCTAATGGTTGAAACATACCAGACGGAGCCAGCTGAAAAAAAAATGTAATTTCAGGATTCTCTATCGTCCTTATATATTAAAACATTATTTATGAAGGCTTTCTAACATTCGCTTTCACGTGCTTTTACTTTCTTTCTTTAAATCCTGTAACCTTGTGTTTGCTAATTCAACTCCATTTGCTTAGAACTCTGTTAATTTATTCGCACTTAACCTGTTTGTTTGACGATGTCCTTTGCTTATTATATTTTAAGCGCTTGTATGCTTATTCTGTCAAGTTCACGTCGAAAACAATTTTTATACGCTTTCTTCAGTTTGAAAAGAAAATGAAATACACTTACTACTACGCTACAACACTGCAAGTCGTCTTCACATAATTGTATAATCGTACATAAGAACAAATTTTTTGCGACTGTTTCTTTTCACGATAAATTTGACAAAAGTAAACTGTTACTTAGAGTTTTATCATTCTTTGTTTATTGGTCAGATTAACAACCCTTTACTGTTTACTTAACTTTTTTTCGTAAATATTTCCACGTGATACCGTTAGTACTAAACAAAGTAATTAAGGTTTTAATGTTCAAATGTTCAATGTAACCGTAATGAGATCTAGACACATCTGTTTATGGGAATAATATTTATGTTTACTGAGCATATGTGATGTATACATTTATAAATGAATTCGTTTGAAATAACAAAATGAAATAAGGGAATAATGAAAACCAACTAGAAGATCGGCTTGATTACAACGTAAGCTTGTTAACCTAATGAAAATACTCAGGAAAGCCCATGCAAATATTTACTTTCGGTTATAGTTCTATATTAAAACATTTTGTACTTTGAAAAGATCATCGACTTTTGATAGTCGGGTCATACTTTCTATGTTGATAATATTTACGTATTTCAATTATCCTTCCCGAAATTAAAAAAAAAAGTTAAATAGACCCGAGTTGAGTTACGTCCCTAACAAGTAACGGAGCGACATATCACTTCTAAAATGTTTAAAGATAAACTGACACATGCCTGATTTCCATTAAAATACCTTTCAATAAAAGTAATTACCTGTATCTTATGCAAATTTATCGAGTCCATATACAAACAATGCCATAAAGTAAAATAAACAGCAGCAATTTCAGCGCTTTCAAAATAGGTAAAATTTCGGAGTGGGCGGAGCTTAATATCGATGACGTCATTGGATCTTTCACGCTTATAATTTATAGAGGTAATTGAATAATTATTAGATGAGTGTGAAATGATATGGAAATTAATTATAATAAAAATTGGTGTTTGAAATGTGCTGTTATCGATTGCAAACACAACCAGAATCAAAAGAATATTAATTTCTTTCGATTTTCCGATAAAAACAAAGGCACTAAATGACATATATGGGTTGATAGGTGTAAAAGGAAAGGACTATGCGCGAAGATGTGGAGTTCCGGTATAGGTCCCAGAATTTTTTATTATCATTTTGATCAACAGTCTTTTTTGTTAATCCCGTTATTGAACAATTAATGCCGGTAAATTTTCGTAAACGCTTGAAAGCCGACGCGGTGCCGACGATATTCAAAACAAAGGAAATGTGAATGCGTCATCAAACAAAGAAGACCCGTCCTTAGGAAAAAAAGAGTTCAACAAGGTGGTTGAAAAATAACAATAATTTTATCATTTGAAAACTTGCAAGAATTATTCACCCGTCAAATGATTACCATTTTGTCACCCCATTTTGTCACCACGTTCCACAAGAATGCAGTTATAATAACACAATTGAGAATGGTCAATTGATAATACACTTTTCTCATGCCCAACTTGGCGTGTTCTTTTTCGTCTTAATATAGAATATATCAATATTTGAAGAAAACCTACACTCAAATCAGTTATCTTTGCATCAATTATTATACTTTATATTATTTAAATGTATTACCGCCAATGTGTATGACCTGAACTTTTTCCAGAATATGCTTCGGGAATAAATGCCCGTTTTAATTTCTATAAGGCTTTTCTCATTTTTTTTACAATTATCTTATCGAAAATATTTGCTCTAAAATACTGTCTGAAGTTGATTTTCAATAAAATAACAAGCTACTTGTCACTGTTCTTTGACAAGCGTGTAATCTCTGCCACTGACTGCCCAATCATAGGACGGTCAGGGGCGCCAAGTATGATAAATGGTATACCGGCACATGTCCCGAATCCACTGATCAAATTAGCGCACCCGGTGACAAAATTAACCAAACGACTTGTGATATATGCCACTCACTCAGACGCTCGTCCCGTTTATCACGTCTGGCCGATATCTTACACTGTAAGGGTTAATTAATGAAAGTGTGGGCAGCTTAACCTTAAAAGTATATCCGTTAATTTTATTTAGTAAATTAGTACATTTAGTTACAAAGCCTTCTTTCATAATGTTTTGATTTATTATAAAAGTATAGTTTTGTGGTGACTTTCGGTTGTTCAAATTATAAACTTATGACATCTTATTTCTAAGTTGATTTTCAGGAGAGGCTGTGTTGAAACAGACTTTTCTCGATATGCATACTTGACTTTATATTTTACTTTATATGCATTATCTTACTTTTTAAATAAAAACATATCTTCTTCAATTTCTTTATCTTATTTCTTCAATTAAAAATAAAACGGTATTTTGTTTTGAAATGAAATGCTGTTCTCCGATTTTGATTTTGATAACAAAGAATATTATTTGACTGTATTATTAAGCTATTACAATTGTATTCATGTACCATGACAATGTGTATTTGTATGAATTATGTTGATATGGAATGACTATGTACTTAAATTTATACGTCAATATATGATTTATCTATCTATCATATCCATTATCGCTCTCAGTCCCTTTAAACAAAAACAGACTTGCCATAGCAACATATTTTGTATAGCCTAAGTGTATGAAACGCTTGCTTATATAACCCTTTTTAAACACGTCGGGTTTCCGTCGACAGTAAAGAACACGTGTAAAGTTTCAGTATTTATTTTGTTGTTCAAAAAGATTATAATAACGTCAAATAACAATAAATTAATGTTCACAATATTTGTTCAGGTAATCCTGTGCAAGGTTTTCACTTGCAAATAAATGTCAAATATAAAACACTATTTATAAAATGCAGTTAAGGTAATCCTTATTTGTGAGCGGTATTCCTTCGCTCTCATATAAAATTTAGATGTTTCTTAGTGTAGAGCCAAAGTTAGAATGTCTTGAAATAGTTATAAAATCCCTAAAATTTACGATAAGTTACCTGCCTCGGGCAATCGTAACCGTGACAACTATAAGGATATCTACATCTTATCAGTAATAAAATTGTCAAACCGCTTACGCTGAATTATAGATGTTAACTATGCAATTAAGTATCAAACTGATTATGACAATAAACTCTAAAATTAAGTAGCACAATAAATATTTAAATTTAAAAGGAAATAATTTTTACTAAAATAAAAGAACATCAACATTTGAGATAGCTACCATATTTTAGCATGGTAGCACTTATTTTGAAAAAAATAATAATACTTAGCCATTGTCGGATTCGAGAGAGGAAGTGGCGGACTTAAAGTCTGTACCCTCGAAAAGAACTACGATGAAAAATGTAAGAAGAAATGGAATGAGAATCAAATATTTAGATTGTTTGTCCGAAATTCTCCATCAACCTAGGATGCTTCTTCCTCGCCGCTAGTATCCGTCGTAATATTATCGCTTTCTGTCGTAAATGGTCTGAATTCTGTCTCGAACTGAAAGAGCTGGACGCCTACAAGCCTTTCGACGTTCAGACTTTCTTCAAATTCTTCGTATTCCTCCTTTTTTAACAATTATTTGCAAAATGATTACGCGTTTCTGCTCTAAATTCTATTGTATGATGGCGGTCTGCGATCCAATGACATCATCAGCCAAACAGAGTTGTTCCCCTTACGTTTTTCTGACCGTAAACATTTAACCTAAATTCTTCAATATTATTTCGATAATATTCTATGTAAACTGCGTCTTTCGATCAAAAAACGATTTTATTTCTATTTAGAATAATATAATTTGTCATTTTAGTACAAAATTAACAAAAGTTTGGAGTCATTTGTCAGTTTATCTTTAAGTGAAAAAATTAACAATGTATACTTAGCTCTTCCCATATACATAAGAATTCATTGAAACAGATGTTGATATAATAAACTTCACCTGAAGATCTGTTAAATAAACCCGAAATAGTCTTCCTTTTTTATTTATATTAGCAACGAATATTTGTTTAATTCTTTAAAAAAGTTCATAAATACGAATAGAAAACTGCGCAGCAGTATATCTTCAAAACCGATGACATTGCGCTTAGAAATGTATTAAAAAACAACTTAAAAAAACATTACCGTTTCATGAAAAACAAATTAATACAACAATAAAATAAGCATTGCTCAATCCCACTTTCATCAACGGTTTCTTTTTACCCCTCTTTCTTATTTCAGAATTAAAATATATTTTTCAGCCAGTCACATGTAACAGTAATTATCAAATTAACTGAAAGCAAATATTATTTAACCCATCAACAAAACCATGAAATATATATATTCAGATGTAAACCATCAGCGTACCCATAATACCTTCAAATAGGAATAGCATGTTACCTGAAAATCATAAAAAATAATAGTAAATGGATTAATTGGTAAGAGAATGCTGCCAGACTGAAAAATAATAACATAACAGTCTGAACAGAGCTCTTTTCAGGATTCTGCTTTTGATGATGAACCAAAGGTTAATGCATGTGTTATAGTCGACACGGATTCCGGTATTTTTGGAATTAAATGAATTCATCATAGAATCTTGAGCACTCGCTTCTGGCTACTGCTCCTTATTCGATGATTATTACTGATTGCACTGTGATAATGTTTGCAAGGTCTTGGGAAAAATAATTTTGCGAATCTCTGCTTTTTCAAGATATTATACACTTTCATTTCAAGAAAAGGAAAAAAAAGTAACAAAGCCTTGACTGTATAGATCCACACTTGTCAAAAATCTCATGCGCACAGTTTAACATTTACATATCTAAAAGAAGAATCCAATTAAAAGACAGTATAATATTTGTTTACCAATTTCATCTGAAAATCGTGCAATTGTTTTCTTATCATTTCAATCTCAACGGTATATATTATTTCTGCTAGTTCTCCAGGCTTATTTCGAAAATGTAATATTTTACCTATAGGATTTACTTTTCATATGTTAATTGACAGCACACAGCATGTTTCTTAAAAGGAATTTATATAACAATTTGCTAATTAAGACGGTTTGACGACAGAAAAAGAAAAAGTATCATTGAAATTCTCCAAAATGGATTACTTTACTTTGGTTATGCATGAAACTGATGTCATTTGGAGTTACCTTAAAAACAAAACAATACAAAAATAAAATAAGAATTGTTCAATCCCACTTTCATCAACGGTTTCCCTTTTTACCCCTCTTTCCTATTTCAGAATTGAAAAATATTTCTCAGTCAGTCACATGTAACAGTAATTGTCAAATAAACTGACAGCAAATACGATTAAACTCATCAACAAAGTTTTAAAATAAGAGTACTCGTGTGTCTTTTGAAAACGCTAAAGTAAAACCTTATGGTTATATACTGAGTGCCAATGAAAACGTAACACTTTACTTTTTGGAATATTTTTGATGTGTGGAAAAAGAAATATAAATTAGCAAAAATTGATTTGTTTTTAAATAAATAATAGATGAAAAGGGAACCATGAAAGCAACCAAACACGACAAATAAAAATATTGCAGGCTCGGTTTGATTAAGACTGTTCATGGGCATTAATGGAAATGCATATTACAGCCCACGCCGCCTAGCCACTGGTTGAGCTCATCTCAATATTTACACCAATAAACAATACAATTTTGATCCATACCAAACGATGGTATGCATATGGCGGCGAACATGGAATCTTCAATGCGGTATTTTTAGCACCATACCAGTCCTTGATCAGCGGCGAATGGTCCCTTAGATAAAGAATGGATTTGCCTTAAACAAGAAAACAATGGGCGGAACTAAACAAAATAGAGTTTTGACAGGGGATGTCGTTGGGCCAAGTGAGTAATTGTCGACGGCGAACAATGCATTCGACGAGCGATTTCACGTAGAGACATACTTCCTTGGATCATGCCCAAAACCTCATGTCGCTGGTTGTTTAAAACTCTTGGCATTTTCGAATTGGTATAGGGTAAAACTTAAAAACTGAAGATGGGATCTGTGTAGCCGTAAGTAAAGGTTTAAAAATGGACTTGTTTTGAGGTTATAATGAATGTCTACATGCCAAAATGGAACTTTTGTGCGTTTGTACGGGGTAAATGTATCGATTGGTTACTTTTTGATTTTAAAACACATTTACCTTTGACAATTTATTTAACCTTTACACACATCAAAAATGTTCCAAAAAAATAAAAAGTTGCGTTTTCATTGGCACTCAGTATATGTTTTATAATTCTAAGAAACAATTTGCAGGCACAAAATAATGTTCACTTAAACACGTTATGAATTAAATGGAAAAGAGCGTGTGGCCCGACATGCAAAGCAGACAGTGAGAAGCTTCAAAAAGATTTTTTATTGAAACTTGATGCCATAACACAACATTTCCTTTGGAACTGCATCAAATGTTATGAAACAAAGATGAACATGGTTAAAACTGATGGCGGAATAGGAATAACTTGTGAATCGTTATAAGTGTACCAATGAGATGAACATGTTATTACTTTTAAATCGCGTTACGCGTATGTGCGTGTGTCTGTGACATGAAACTAAAGGAAAAATATGTGCATACGTGTATATGATTAATCACAGAGTGCTGATGCAGTTGGTTCAATAATCAGGTCATGTTATATCGAATGCATAATGTTCTATCATCTCTGCATAAGGAATCGTTCAATATAAGCCGGATATTAAATAAATAAATAAATCGCAAAACATTTATAGCATTTGCACTGTAAAGAGTTGTTCAAAATGTTTACTCTTTTCCAGATGCCTGAACCAATTACAGCTATAAAGTAAAAAAGAAAGATGCAGTTGGTTCAGTAATTAGGTCCTGTTATATCGAATGTCTAATGTTATATCATCTCTGCATTAGGAATCGTTCAATACACGCCAAAGAATAAAGAAAATAAATCGCAAAACATTTATGGATTTGCATTGTAAAGGGTTGTTCAAATTGTTTACCCTTTTCCAGAAGCATGAACCAATTACAGCTAACAAAGTATAAAATTGTTCGCCTGAAAAGCTAAGATATGATAAAAAAAACAAACAACAATAGTGTGTTTTCTGTCAGATGAAACATTTAGCTAACTTAAAGTTTTTTTCAATACGGTTGACAGCGCGACTAACCCGTGTGTCTTTTAGTTTTCAAGCGTTTTGTGCTGTTCAAACTAAAAATCTTATAGAGATATTAAATTAAAATCGGTGAGATGAGAAAGGTCACATAAAAAAATTAAGATTTTATTACAGAAAAATCGTGTGATAATAAAAATTTTCAAAAGGAATAAATACTGCATGCTTATTTAGAAGTGTATCCAATGAGTCTTTAATGTGTAAACAGATTGAATCATCTGAGCATAGTTTATAAACATGTGTATATGCCTATTTACTGCTACCCATAATGATTGGCATTCTGCTTGGTTTGAACTAGCATATAATCTTCAAGGGAGGCAATTGAAACTGATCACTACAGTAAAGTGAAGTACGGGGATATTTCTCTTAGCCGCCACTCAGCACTAAACATCTGTCTTATGATCTATTGAATGAGTAGATAACCCCAAAACCGACAGCGCCTAGCCAGCCATGTAACAGTACATACCATCCGTATCCCCAATTAAGGATAGTTCAAGAATGCCTTTATATTTCCATCCACAATTAATGACATTCTGCATGGTTTGAAAAATTCTAAAAACGCGAATTGTTTGGCAGGCATTACTGTTCGAGTTACTGTCATCAGTGTACGATTAGAAATTATCATGCTTTGAATGTAGGAACCTGTGTTGAATGTGCCAAAAAGCTGTCGAAATAAATGTGCATGCTATTAATAAGGAACATGCTTGCCAAGTGAGAAAGACTTTTAAAACTTCAAACTTCTCTTATTTCAAGATGTTTTAGATATTTTAACGACAAGTATCTCAAAAATAATGTGGAAGGGAATTTCACTTTTAACTAGAAATGTGATACAAAGTAAAACAATTCTAACAGATACATCACTTAGAAAACATGTAACATCATGACAAAGGATTCAGGAAATTGGAAAAAAATTACGTGTTATATGCAGATTTCAGGGAAGTTTCGGATATAAATTTTGCACGCTCCGTGTTAATATTTTACACGAAACAATTTGTCATCATTATTTATGCCAAATACTTGTATATTAGACATTTAATTGAAATGTTATATATATCATGTATATATTAACGGTGTTTTTCGGCCTAACCGCACTTTAATGTATTAGTCAAACACACAACATATTAAATATATAATTTACTATATTAGCGTTTTAATATTAACATGTCTGCATGCAAAATGTTTGTGTATGTAGGCGGGTTTGATTTAATTCTTGTCGACAACTTGTAGTATTCTACTGATTTATTCTTTTTAGAACCTTGCAGAGCAAGAATGAGGTTGATGTACTTAGGTTGTTTAAACCACACGTGGCAAGTTAGTGGTATGTGTGCGGTGTTATGTTTAGGTACCGACTATTCCGAAACAGTCAGCCCACGGGATCTTTTTATTTGGTTATTTTTTGTTATGTAGTTGACATACTTATAACAACATGCTCTCGTTTCCTCTCTTCTTTTTTTGCTGCTTGGAGAGGTTGTGTTTTGTGAGTGTGGCGCTTCCTGATATGCATATTTCACTTTTAAAAAAAGCTTTTCATATTTTAACCATGGCCCTCCTTGGCTTTCACTTTTCTTTATGTGAAGCTATTCCGGATTTGTTTCAATACGACTCTGTCTTCTGTGTGTGATTCAGAGGTCTCTTATCTATTGTAATTTACCTTTACACACTCATGTGATTTTTTTGCCATATAAGAATATTTAAACGTTGTGTTGCTGCTTGCTGTGAAGTTATAAAAATATCAAATATATATATTCAATTAACATTATCACAACATCACTTAATATACAAGTTTTCAAAAATAATGTAACAATGTATCACCTGACATATTTCAAAAATTAAAGGCAAGCCGATTATAGAGTTTGCTACAATAGCTACATCAACGTGTATAAATTCATTTTACGTATTCTATTTGAAAGAAGAAATAATAATAACGAATTTTTCGCTTTATCGTTAGACATCAACACTTATATTAGTGCCCATAGTTTAATTTGTTAAAATTGCTTCTGTTGAAATAATAACACTTTTTGATGACAGAAAACGGTGCATAGCATAGTTCTACATTTTGAGACTGTTTGTTCGTATGGATTTTCTATTTACAAAACAGAAAACAAATTATTGTCGATATTTTTTTTAATTATTGTTGCTGGAAAAGCTATTAAATAATGATTGTATTGATTAAGAAAGAAATACAATAAGTTACATAATGTTTTATATCAATCAGCAGGACAATATTTGTAAAATAACACGCTTTCCAGGCTTAGAAATACGCGACATATTGATTTATTTTAGCAGCTTTTTCGAATTTCGAACCTATCATTCAACACACTGAATTACAATTAATGCATAAGTGCAGCAGTGTCAAGGTCAAAGCATAGCAAACACAACACCTATCAGATTCTAGCGGAGAGTATGATCAAGTTTAAGTAAGCTGGAAACAATCATAACATATTACGTAAATTTTGTAATGGAATTGATGTATAGTGCGAGTCGAGAAATTTTCAGCATGCCTGAAAGCGATTACTGGAGACCAAATGAGTATACTGTTTTATTTTTTGCAGTCTTACTAAAAAGTAAATAACAAAATAGTTAATATCAATAAGTGAAATTGTAACAAGCATCTTTATAACAACATATCAAACAACAAAAACACATGTTCCTTTTAACACAAAAACACAACATGACAACTTTGAAAGAAAATTATTCATTTTTACGTCTACGAATTACAAAAGACTTTCTATGCGTCAATTAAATCGAAATAAATGTCAACACTTTACAAGACCTACAGTTAAATTAACAAAATGGTATAGTCCAATGAAAAATCCTTGGACCTCTGATTAGGTTTGGCATTGTTTGTAATAGAAAGTAGCTGTAAAATCAGTATTAACATTATTGAGACGTATCTCTTCCACTTCTCTGGCTAGCTTGTTACATCGGAAAGACAACAAATCAAGTTAACAAACTGATTACTTCTTTAATATTGAAATGAGATTTAAGAAAGTCATCATTACAACGTCTTGCTTATATACATATTGTCACCTTCGTGCAATAACAGTATAACTCTTTCTTATTTCAATGGTACTTATACATGTACCATTTTTATCACTAAGGTGACGATATACTGTGAACATCTTACAAATGTTATGACACGGACAAATATATTCGCAAAACAAATGAACTAATTGCAAAATGTACATATAAGGGTGTGTAGCATTTGACTGGTCATTTGATATCTGTATAAAATATTATGTTTCAGTACGTTATTTCACTTGTTTTTTTTTAAATAAAATATAGGTCTCAATAACATAGCGGCTACTGGTTAACATAAAGACCAACATTAGTTTCCTAGCCGTGTACTGTCTATGGGCATTTTGTTAACAAAGGCATCGAGCTTAGTAAGTAGGTAGTATAACTGGCTGTTCGAAAATAACGAATTACATTTGTACATGTAAGCATGATAAAACTGTTGTGTACTTTATACCGATGTTCCGTTACATGAATAATTAACACATTGTTTGGAATGGTATTCCAGCGTTCTGTCCGCATGAAAATCGAGCTCATAACTTAGTGGTTTACTGTATACCATCGTTCATTCCGTTCACATAAACATCTCGCTCAATAACATAGTGGTTTACTGTATACCATCGTTCATTCCGTTCACATAAACATCTCGCTCAATAACATAGTGGTTTACTGTATACCATCGTTCATTCCGTTCACATAAACATCTCGCTCAATAACATAGTGGTTTACTGTATACCATCGTTCATTCCGTTCACATAAACATCTCGCTCAATAACATAGTGGTTTACTGTATACCATCGTTCATTTCGTTCACATAAACATCTCGCTCAATAACATAGTGGTTTACTGTATTCAATCGTTCATTCCGTTCACATAAACATCTCGCTCAATAACTTATTGGTTTACTGTATACCATTGTTCATTCCGTTCACATAAACATCTCGCTCAATAACATAGTGGTTAACTGTATACCATCGTTCATTCCGTTCACATAAACATCTCGTGCAACAATATAGTGGTTTACTGTATATTGTCCAACAATATTGACCTGGCACTCTTGCATTTGACCCCATATTCGTTAATTTTCGTAAATGTTACGATCGGTAGTCCGGCATCTATTCTAATACTCCACACATCACTGAGGTGTAAATTGAATAATATATCGGTGTTTTCGCTGATACCCGTGTTTATTCAATGACCTTTACGAAAATTAATGAAGTGCCAGGTCAATATTGTTGGACAATACCAGCGTTCATTCCGTTCACATAAACATCTCGCTCTGTACCATGGTGGTTTAGTATATATCGGCGTTCCCCAAACTGGGATTCAAACAAAAAAACGTAAATATATCCCCACGCTGCGGGTTCTCTTTATTTGAAAATGATTGATTGTATTATAATCAAATGCTATCTTTTCCTCTATAGTTGGGTTGCATAAGGTGTTTTCCAAATTTTTTTTATTTCTGATACGCACCTTTCACATTTGACACCAACTTACAACACTTGTTACCGACGTGAAGAGCTTATTGTCTGGATCTGTCCATTAACATTACAATGGAGGACTGACGCGCCGCTTGTGTTTCGCATATGAATACTTTTAACAGAGAATACAGTATAAACATTTCAGTTTAAAAACATATAAACTCATTCTTGCTATTAGCAAAGAAAAGGGACATCAAGAAAAATACGTCGATGCTAAATTATTTTAGCACCTGGAGTGGAAAATACAAAGCTACTGAATATTCTAGTTTTCAAAAAACAAATTACAGACAAGAATTTCAAACAAATGAAAAGCGATTTAAGAAATCCAAATGACAGCCACAAGCACGTCTTCAAAACACATCTTTTAATAAATATGTTACTTAATTTAATAAGTCTTATAGCAGCTTTATCGTCAAGAACCTTGCATTCTAGCATTTGCCTGCCTGTTGGAAATAACCTTAACTGTTTACTCAGTTATTTCACGTTTTCTTGTATAGTTATAATGCTATGTTTCTGACAATTAGATATAAACTAAATTATTTATCATTTTAGATTAACTATTTTACGACCACTGTTCCAACAATTTCGTCAATGTGTTGTCTCATTCGAAGCAAATATGTATTCTTAAAAATGTTTTATTTTAAGTAAGTTAAACTTGAAATTATAGCGTTTGTGGGTGTCGAACACCAATTAAAATGTATTCATATCAAGCACATCGGTTTGTGAACAAAAATAATATACTAATAAACACAGTGTATTTGTAATTCCCTGTAGTAAGAAATGCAATTCTGTTTCATTTATCCCTGTCATCGTGTTCTTGCTAATTTGACTCCAGGGGCTCTGGTCGTCTCGGTAAGAACATTGGGTACTCGCCGCCCCTTTGGCTTTGCAATGCTGTAATCTTCTTATGTTAATATGTTCGTGTGCTCTAGCATGCGACATTATTTAGCTGATGGGTGAGTTGGAGTTATTTCACCAAGACAACTTGTACTTGTTTGTTGATATGAGAACCTGTTTGGGCAAGTGTAAGGTTTGTGCACCCTAGAACCTGGTTTTAACCCCCAGTGGCAAATTGTTTTGCCACTAATCGATCCAATGCGGAAACCCCTCAGGTTCTCAATTTTTTAATTGTTTGTTGTGTCTGTTTTGAAATTGGTCATTTCATTTTATAAACCATTCTTTCTTTCCTCTCTTCTTCTTGGCTGTGTGTGGAGGCTGTTTTTTATGAATGTGACAATTCCTGATATGCGTATTGTACAAGTTCAATGCAGAGGTTTATAGCGGTTTGTTCATTTTTATATTTCGAAAATTAAAACATTTTAATGCGTACATGCAAAATATTTCTGCAAAAGCCAAAAAAGTAAACTCTTAGTTTCTCATACGATTCTCCTCATTATAAACGTTAATTAAAATATGTATAACATAGTCAAAACATGCTGTGTTAATTATTATTTACACCGCCATTCACAAATTGTTTACTATAGGCTTCGCTCACGTTGACCGGATGCCAAACATTCATTACATTGTGGCCATCGTTGTATATCATTTATCATCGCAAGTGAATATCATCGCGAAAAGATTGTGTATAAATATAAACCTCCAAACTAATTAAAAAAAAGATGAACACATAAATATGAACATACCTTTGCTGTTTTTTGTTGTAGTTAAAACAGTAGCAAAACTTTAGTTTATTATTGGTAAAGATAATTGTAATGGTTACTCTAGATAAGGCTGAAATTGCATTAAAGGGTAATTTTTGACCAAAGTCTAAAGAAATATATCAGTCAAGCTTCACTTTAATATACTTTAATCTCGTAAGTGTGTATAGGATGAATATAACTGAATATTTCGATCTGTTTTATATAGATTATTTAAATATCCGAGCCAGACCTTAAGATAGTGTTAAACTATTAATGGATACACTTTCGGGACCTTAATAATACCAAAGTTAAAGTGCAGACTAAATTTAAAAAAAACTGAAGACTGTATCAAGGTACAGTTTTATGATATTTGGCTCAGTTTTTAATGTTTAGAAGCATGTTTCTTAAACAACAGTAAGAGCAGTGATCTATCTTTTCCTATTACTTCTGAATGTGCACAATGAAAATGACAATTAGCGAATAAAGTTACTGTTGTTTCAGGTACATTCTAAAGTAAGTTATAAAAAAGAATGCCAAATCTTATATACATACCATGGAATCTCCCATGAAAGAGTATTTGTTTTGTAATTTGCTTAATGCAATAACTAAAAGGAAATTACAGTTAACACAGATCATCTCGCAAATGTTCAAAGAAACAATAAATTCTGCAGTGATTATCATTTATGATGCAAAAACCTGAATGAATATAAAGAAACAATGTTCGCCACAGGTTTCGTAATTAAGTATTAGAACAACATCTATTTATCAGGTCAAGCTCGCTACATCTCACGTGGAAGAATTATTTCATATATTACCGTCTTATTCAGAAAAGTGCATCCTAATCAGGAAAGAGAAAGCACTGTATTATCTGTATATTAATGTAATATATCTTCATTTCTAATACATAAACCGAGAAATAAACAAGGGTTTGAATGTTTTGAAATTTTTATCGGACCGAGGTTTTATTATTTTTACAATAATGACGTTTTGTGTGTGTGTGTGTGTGTGTGTGTGTGTGTGTGTGTGTGTGTGTGTGTGTGTGTGTGTGTGTGTGTGTGTGTGTGTGTGTGTGAATAAGGCCAATATGGTCATTGTAATTTAAAATTTGACCTAATCAAATTAACGGGCAGCATGTTACGAGACGTTAACAAAGTATGTAGAGTAATGCAGAGAAAATGTGCGGCCATCAGAAAGTGTGAATCTCGTTTTGATTTTCTATGCTCCTTCGTTGCTATTCATATGTAAGGTTAGGACGTTTTTAAGTCATTGATACAATATTTCAGTTTTATAAACATTATTGCGCTTTTTGTTTACAAAGTGGATTTGGTTGCAAATTTAATAATATAAGTTTTTTTCATTGGTTCTAATATGCGTAAAATTTACCTAAAACCATAATTTAAAGTTAAGAACTGATGGAATGTGTGAGTTTTGGGCAGTGTACAAATGCGTAAACACTCTTAGTGAAAACATCCATAAACACGTGATAAAAATAACCTACTCCGATAATAAATAATTTATGTCTTGCTTTAATGGAATTTTAATTGTCTTTTGTTTTACATTTTCAATTTCTTAAGTTGTTATTACTCACAAAAAAACGGGTTGAAGGCAATAATTTTTTATGCAGCGTTCGTTACTTGTTTGGTTCCGTTGAAACATTTATTGATCCTGTGTATTACTTTGCCAAATGAATGCATGAAGTGGCTGCACTTAAATTGTTGATCTTATCTTGTCTGGTTAATGAAGTGCATGAAAGTGCCTGCTTTATGCTTAACAATGTTAAAGAGTGCCAATTAACACACTCACTCGGTGTTTCTCCGTTAGAATAGAATAGCTATTTTTGCAGTGTGACGGCCTTAGAAAGTATCCCCGTATATACAGTCAGTACCATTATCACCGAAAATATCGGCTGTTATCGATGTTATTTATTGATGATAACATTTATCAGGGTTATCCGCACAACCTCTTTAGGGGGGTTTGTCCCAGCTTGCATAATCAGAAGGGTAATCGATATTATTTCAGTCGACTTTTTTTGAAGTAGAAAAATTAATTTGTCCACGAGTTATCTACATTGTAGTTTTTTTTTGTTTTATTGTCAGTTCGTCGTCGATATTTGTATACATTTGACTTTTATATATCTGCTTACATGTTTTCAGGTGGTTAGATTTATAATTATTTCAATGAAAGATTAACGGCGTTGGTAGAAAAGATTTCATGTTAAAATATGCTTAATAAATGGTATGAAAAATGAAAATAAAATGTTGTGTCTGACATCTAAATAATGTTACATGTAAGTCATCTGGCTCCCTGCCGTTTTGTTTTCGTTTGTTGACTCCCGTCTAGACTCACAGTGCAAGTGAAATAAGTCGGTATTTTATTTTTACGAGTATACACTTTTGAAACTGTAATTTTAGTTATTAGTTGGAAAAATGACATTTAAGGTTCAATTTATGATCAGCAGGTTTAAAATGAACCACTTTAAGAATAATAAAGTTGACATGTACTTTTAGCGGAATTCTGTTTTTATGGACTGAGCAATGTTTGTTTGATTTTTTTAAACTCAACAGCGTAAGAGTACTTGTTGCAATATAGAAAGCAATTAGGGAAGTTGTTCTATATTAAATTTAACAAAATTAATGATTCCACAAACGAGATAAATGAGCTATAAAATCTATTTTGAAAGATATTAAGTCTGAGAATTATAGCAATTAAAAAAGTGTTGTATATATTTCACACGTTCTTTAAATTAATCAAGCATCCTTTCGTATGTTTTATTGTATTTCGAGCTCAACTGAAATAATACAGAATATAAATGTTTGATTTACAATGTTACCAAACACGCAGTAAAACTGAAATTAAACAGCACTGATTAAATGTGCATTAAACCATTATTCTGAAAATTAATTGAACTATGTTTTCCTTCCAGGAGAGTTTTGTTATTCATTTAATGTGCATGTTCACAAAAGACGGTGCTAAAAGATGATGCCAGCACGTGCACGTTTATGTTCCAAATTTCCTTGACCTACATCTCTCCGTCAAAGTGAAATATGCATATCAGGAATGGAATCTAGAAGACAAAGACTCGCCTTACAGCTTAAAAAGTTGAGCGCGGAAAAGAGACCATGGTTTATAAAATGATCAATTTTAAAAAGAATTTAATAATGAAAATGAGAATCAGGGGATTACCGATTAGGAACGGTCAGCGGCAAAACAATTTGTCAATTGGGGTTTAAACCAGGTTTAAACAGGTTTTCTTATGAACAAACACGTACAAATTGGTGATTAAACTCCCATCCACCCATCAACTCTTCAATGTTGCAAAAGCATAAAAGCGTATATAAAACCACGAGACGTTCATATCATTGTTAAGCGGATTCATATAAGCAAAGCAAGAATGCTTTTTTCGTAATAATAACTAACAGAGATTAAACATTTCAGTAAAACTTTATTCCATTATTTGCTAAGACAAGAATAAAATTGCAGTTGCTGAAATAAAGCTTTGATTAAAACAATGTTTCTTTTTTTACAATATAAATATATTTTCGAAAAATAGGAATTTTAATGAAACTGATTTGTGATATCTAAAAATTAAAAATGTGTATTTTAAAACGATGCAAACAGGTTATCGATGTCCCTTATTACGAAGTATCTTTTCTTATATAACCTTCACGATAAAACTAACTTTGCATGAGCTTTGAATGTTTTCTTAGGTCAGCATCTGAGATAAACAGTAATGACAATATATATTTCATACACATTTACTGATCTGAGAAATTTAATTAAAACGATGAAACTTAAGTGTGTGTGCTCGGTATTTCTGCAAATCGTTGAACACAAAAAAACTTTTGTTTTTCGAAAATCAATTAACATGTTATATCAAATGTCTAATGAGCTATGTCTGTTAACATTGTATCTGGGATTCGTTCTTATTACGAGAGAAGAATTGCCATAACATTTGTATCTGTTTTAGATTGTCAATATCGGGTAGCTTTTCTATTAAGGAAACCGGAACTAATCACAGCTTATGAAGTATAAAATTATTCGCTGGAAAAACCATCAATCAGAAACTTAAAGATAACAGCATATAATGTTTTCTTCATTAGCTGAAACACCGAGACATTTTTTTATATTTTAGATGATCTTAATCTGGGACTAAAGTATTTTGGTACAGCAACCTAACGTTATGTATTTCCAAAACGTTCAAATTGATTTGAATCTGGAAGAAAATTTTGTACATAAGTCGATGAAGAACGCATCGAGCTTGGCACGATAAATTTGTATGCGTCGTGGATATCACCCTTTCTGTTATCAAATATTGTCTGAAATTTTATTAATAACAATAAAAAATGTATGACAAACATGAAAACGCTTTACAAAAAGAGGAATACATGTCGCGTAATGTTGTAAAAATTAACTACACGGAACAAACTTAGTTTTACTATGTCATGACAACTACTTAGTATTATTTACTACATGTACTGATTTCTTTTATCAAACGTGATGGCGGTAGTTTCTAAAATTTATTTATGTTTCCCCTTCTGACTTGAGGTTTAAAAATAAAACAAATCACTTTCCCATGAATAGTGTTTGATTTTAACAACATTAGATCTGCAAAATATCAGACCACGTACAAAACCATAACTCCCATCGACAACGCTTGCGTGTCTCGAGCTGAAGAGCTCTAGTTATATGTGGCAGTGATGCTACCCGTTCGGCCCACCTACCCACTGGCTTGCCGTAGAGGGGAAATAAAATAGGCCATGGTGTTTTTAGCCAAGTTAGTGCCGAGTTGGTTTGTTTTAAATAATAAGTCACAATTTCGGTTATATGAACACGTTTTTAGACTTCAAATCAAAGGATAAAATTATTGAATAGCCGTAAGTCTCGGCCCGTATCGAAGCTGCGTGTCAGAACCTGTCTGTGCGCAAATAATAAATAATTTTACTTATCTTTTTAATTCTTGTAGTTATGCAATGCTCAATACAAAACTGCATCTGTTGAAATCTGGTTGATTGATGTTAGCGAAGATAATTTTCTTTTAAAACTTTGTGTAAAAAGATGACAAGATTTCTCTCGATGTTGACTCCACGAAATCCAGCAAGAAAATGAATGACCACGTGTTGGGGTTTACAAAGAGAGATACCGTGTATAATATCGTAGTCGTCTTTACACGCTATTGTTGTTTAGTGGCTTACAGCAGACCTTGACACAGTGAAATGCACTCGCAAAAATAAACGGCATTTATTTGTTTGAAGGACAACATAAATGGCCGTTCTTTTCTTATTTTTAGACGTTTAAACTAGTTTTATTCGATTCGAAAAGAAGTTATCTAATAAACACGATTACTTTATAATGCAACGAATTCAAAAACAATGAATTAATATTTTCATACAAATGTTATTTAATTAAGATAAGTTTTTTAGTTATTCAAATAATTTCAAGAATGGAATATAAAAAATATACTTACTATTGTTTCTTCGACTCACCTACTGACAATTTTTGAAACAACGAATTGTTTGGCTAAAAGTCATTTTTCGCATCACACTTGCAGAAATGTAGGAACTTGTTAAATATATCATCTTTACAAGAGCCAAGAACCTGTCGAAACTGAGGTGAATCCTATTCGAAACAGACTACTTAAGTGCTTTCAAAGGAAGAAAGACTTTTGAAAACTTCAAAAGCCTCTCATTTCCAGATGTTTTAAGATATTATTATTGCTATAGAATAACTGAAAGATTAAGAGTGAAGACTTTTCCAGAAAAATTAATACTAACCAAACCAGTTTTCTGTTAAACTTTTTTTCGTAAACTTCCAGAACGAATTTTATTAAGAATTTTAATAAGATATTGTTATTTATCACTGTGTCTGTTTTTATATGAATATATGCACTATGTATTTTATGTGACAAAACAGATTTTAATATGATGCCGACTTAATGCAATTTCTCTTTTGCACAGACACTCCTTTTGACGCGATAGTGAGACATTTGTCCAGAATAGGAAATCGCTTTTTAGTAATTAAAAATATGTTTGATTGCTCACCGTCCAGTTTTCAGTAGATTCCTAATTTCGTCAACAATTTGTTTACTGCTATGTACATAACAGGAACGCGATGTGATGTCATTGCTTTCTGTGGTCAAAGTAAGGAATGAGAATAAGATTGTATGGCAAAATCTTTAATCCTTGATCTGTAGGGTTGGTATTGATATACATGCTGGAAAACCGTGTGAACAACTACTGTTAATTTTTTTAATTGATAATAAGATTTTAAAAAATCAAATATAGTCTATACTAAGTCTTGTAATACATGCAGGTTCACGTTGTTTCATATCAATGTGCAAATCGAAACCGTTATGATATAATTGTTAATTGTGCAAAACTGTCTACTCTCAATGAAACGTCTTGAAATTGAGCAAAGTACATTAAAATATTAACTTCATAGAAAATACTTATTGGAAAAGCGTATTGGGATGTGAAAAACATTTGGCTTGTTTACATTCCCTACATACGCGACAAAATGTCGTTTCAACTTGTTAATAAAATTGATCAATTAGCTTAAACATTACGACAAGTGTTTCCACAATTTCGTCAAACCTGCTGTCACACACCAATATAAAAACGGTCTATTATAATTTCTTTAAAACTTTTTTATTTTCACCATATTTAAATAAAATTTCTTAGAACGGGTTATAAAAGTGTTTAATCGTTGTTTTTTAAAGAACAGAAACAGTGGTAAGCTATCAGCTGATTTGTATATTTTATCAGTGTTTTCGCTATAACTCATAAATGAAATTAAATAAACAACGAAAGTTTTTGATATACTGATCTTTCGTGTTAATACATAAATAAAGTCATGCTGCGTTAATCAAATGTTACTTTGTTAGACACGTACTGTTTACTCTAAGTTTTGATCGCGCTGACCGGGTGTCAAACATTATTAAATTGCGGTCATTGTTTACGACATGTCATTTAAAGTATATATCTTATATAAAAAGATAGTGTATGAACAAACAAACTGTAAGAAGAAATTCCAAAAAATATAATTAATGATGTTTTCTTTGCACAGTAGCAACCCCGTAATTTTATTTGTTAAAGACTAGAAACACGGTGACGAATCAGGACGGTCCCTTGTTGTGCGAATTGCGTTTCGTGTTGCCTTGTTGTCCCTTACAACGGAACCTCGACGTTCCTACCTCACGATATGATCAACTTCGGTATAAAAAACTCACATTTACACAATGTAAGTAGAAAAAATCTCAATGTCACGGAACTTCAACTATGTTAAATGTTGCTTAACATGTCATTTCAGGTCAATAAATTTCTTGGAAGTCGTGTAAAATACAAAGCAGATGGTCACTACTTAACAAAATCCATTGGGTCTCGCCGAAATTGTCGATGTTTACTGTTAATGTTATAGCTTTTATGATTTGGAGAAGTTAGGATATAATTTGAGTCAGTACTCTGTCTGCAAGTTAGCGAAAATTAGTGGTTGGTGCATTAAACACTGGTTTATTCATTCAGAAAGATCAACGCTTGTTTTTTCTCAGAAACGGCGCCTGTTGATGCAGAAGCTGTTTCATTGATTTTCAGACAACGGTGGCCTATGTGCCTAAAATACAAGACAACTGTTTTCTTCGATATATTGTTACCTGGTTCGGTAACGCCAAAAAATAATAATTCTGATTTTCAAATATTTAAATGGAAGAATAAGTCCAAGGGCAAATCAGCGGGGGCACCCGGGGTACGTGCCCCTCCCCCCTCACCCGGCTCGGTCTTTAAGCTGTTTATTTGGTATTCTTTAGTAATCAAAATGAAATGCATTATTATTATTATCCAGCTTTAAGAATGAACAGCATAGAACTCGTCGGGGGCGATCGAAAGTTCTCCAATGGAATTCTAAAAAACTCGTTATACTCCCTTTAAATATTTTAACTCAGCAAAAAGATTCCAACTTTAATATTGTACCGTTTTTTTTCTAGTCAAGTTATACAACTAAAACGGTCAACCAATGCATGAGTTTTCTCCATGATAAAAATTGATATTTATGGGGGGGGGGTATTTTTGTATTTACACATTATCGATCAAACTGAATTAAACCAGATTACGTCTTATGCACCTGAAATGTATTAATCTATCGCCAGTTACCAGTTTACCTCGTTCTGACTTAATACGCACTTCAGAAATGTGATTCGCTGTTTAAAAGGTCCTTATCTAAAGAAGCACATGGCACCTTTTTGTAGTTCACACGTTTTCTGTTTCTTTAGTTTAAACTTACTAGTGTGAATCTTGCAACAGAGGTGACTGTTTCTTTGTAAAATGATGTACAGTTTTGCCTAAAAGCGAACACAAGAAAGAGATGCAGAAGGAAATTCAGTACAGCCTCAAAATCCAAAATATAGCAGAGTCCAAATCATACATCTCTGCATTTTAACAATAATACTATAAACGGTTTTCGCACAATAAGGAACCGGTGCCATGTATCATCAGGGACCGTTCTTTTATAACATTTTTTAAAACACTTTTAAATTGATATTCCACATTAATATGGCGTTTTCATGTGTCGATGTCAAGACTGCTTTACACTACTGAACCATCGGAAATGAAATGGGCGGGTCCAGTGTGTAAAAATCTTTAAATTCTCCCTTGTAAATTACTCACAACAAAATTTTATACAAGTGGGTCAATACACATCGACAAAAAACAAGCTTTTCTGAAACAATCCATATTATTCTGATTTATTTTGAACTTGAAACCGGTAAAGAAAACGATAACATGTTCCGTCACATTTTTCTTTTAAATCAAAGTAACGATGGTAAACAGAAATTAATGAGTTTGCAATAAATTTTACATACAATTTTGATAAAAAGCTTACGAGGCACCGTTGTACGGGACAACAAGGCAACACGAAACGTAATTCGCACAACAAGGCACCGCCCTGATTCGTCACCGTGAGAAAATGCCACAATTCAATAATGCATTGAGTAAACTAAGGTTATTTATAATCAATTTTCTTTCGAAACAAAAGCTTAAACGCATGATGTTATTTTATTAGTCTTTACACTCCCAGCCCTTATATTAATAAAATAACACATTATTTTTGTCGGTTTTCTAAACAGACTTAATCCACAGGCTTTTCTTTCTTCATGTTCTTCCTGCAATCTTGTTTGTGCTGATTAAACTCTAGGGGCCCGAGCCCTGTAGTGTCATTGATTACCACCTACCCCGTGTGTTTGCTTGACAGTGTCCTTCACTAATAATATTTTTGCAATGTGAATGTATATTCCAGCAGAATTGTTACGCCTGGGGAACTCTGTTATGGAACTCACTTTGCGATTAATCGTATGAGCCGCTTACGGAAAATCACTTCAGACGGAATATGTCACCAAAAAGGTAGGTGATCTTTGAATTCCATCATTTACATAAATAACAGCCTGATTCTAGAAAAACTATACTGCTATTCGGCCCTCCTTAGGATCACGAACAAGATGATATATATCATTTCTGGAATCACTTAAAATCGACAGAAAAAAAACCCTCAAAACATCGAGATTCTACGAACATTTGTTGAAATATTATCATGTCGTTTATTCTTATACAGCTATGTACTATAATTTTGCAAATGTGCTGTTGTTTTTGTAACAAAAGATATGAGAAATATAATTGTTACTTAGGGTTTAATCAATGTTTTCCTTCTGACTCTCTTTTTTGTGTTTAGAACTGTAATATGATTAGCAGTCAGTCACAGGTTACATTAATTATCAAATTAACTGACGGCAAATATGATTTATCCAATAAACGAAACCATAAAAATAAAGATTCGGATGATAATTACCGTATCTGGGCACTCAAATTTTCTTCAAATAGGTAAGGCATGTTTTCTGAAAATCCTTATTAAATAATAGTTAATGGATTAATAGGTTATAGAATGCTGCCAGACTGAAAGATAATAACACAACAATCTGAACAGAGCTGTTTTTCAGGAGTATGCTTTTGATGATGAAACTAGCGTCGATAGCCCACACGGATTTCGGTAGTTTTGGAATTTAATTAATTCATCATAGAATCTTGAACACTCGCTACTGGATGCTGCTCTTAATTCGATGATTGTTTCTTATTGCACTAGGAAGGGTCTTAGCATTATTAATTTTTCGAATAGCTGCTTTTTTAAGATTTACCTTGTATACTGACTCACAATAAAATATAAATAATGCAGATAAATATAATTCAAATCATTTTCAGTTTTTAAAGCAAAATTGTATAGGTTTTAACAAGAAATGTTGACACGAAGTAAAACAATTCTTACAGCAACACTATTTTAAAAACTGTTAACATCAATACATAAATGCATAAATACAGACAATTGCATTAACTTTACGTTAAACTTTTATATGCAGATTTCAAGCAATTTTCGGATATCAATTTTGCATTCTCCGTTTTCATATTTTACCACAAAACAATATGCCTTGATAACTTATGTCAAATAGCTTTTAAATGTACTAAATTATTATGAAGATATATACATACACGATACACAATACTGCCGATTCATATAATTTGTGTATGAGATTTCTAAAAATTTGAAAATGCTATGAAAATATAAAATAAAGGGTTAAAATTAAATAATTTAAATTTGCATATGCAAGTAACTTATTCACGTACGATAAAATTAAAAGACGTCTGATGCACGATAAACGGAAGCACAATGCAACTTAGACGGACGCATCATACACACAGGTGCTTGGAAGACGGACCCCGTATTCTCCAAACAGGCCGCCCCCCCCCCCCAAAAAAAAATAGGGTCTACAAGGGGTCTATACTACATAAACTCATCTTTTTTGTTTTGTTTTGATAGATTGGGATCGATATACAATGCAGGTATATGAGTGAATTCTGATTGGACGAGCGATAATGAAGTAGTAATTTTGATTGGACGAGTATTTAAAAATTTGATCGAACCGCTGCAAGAATATGTGACGCGATAGACTGCGGCTCGCTCGTCCAATCAGAATTCACGCATATCATTCTTTGTAACCAAACTTTGTCCCGAGGCGATAATTTTTAGTATGGCATCGGCAAAATGAAAAAAATGGATGTTATGTTCTTAATTTCCTAGCCAGTGCTCGGCGGAATTCAACAGAGGAATAATTTAATTTTCCATCGATACCCGATTTGATAAGGTTAGTGCAATATTTGTTGAGATGTGCCGATTTTTAAAATCTTTGTTTACATTTGGGCTTGACGCCAATGGCGGAATGGAGGTTTTGTTAATAACCTTATACTGGCTTATATAGTCGGAACACTAATTTTCAGGGAACTTGGTATTTGAAAGTAAATTCGGTGTGGATAGACTGATATCGATCCCAATCTATCAAAACAAAACAAAAAAGATGACTTTATGTAGTATAGACCCCGTGTAGACCCTGTTTTGGGGGGGCGGCCTGTTTGGAGAATACGGGGTCCGTCTTCCAAGCACCTGTGATCATACACGTAAGACGGACGAACGATAGACGCAAATTTTGTAACATTAAACGTTCACAGTACTGTAACCTCACGTAATCATATTTTTTCTGTAATTGTTTGTAATGTCGTTGTGTTTAACTTTGTCATTTTTTTGAAACATGGCCATGTCTTTCTCTTTCTCTGGTGTCAATGTGATTTACTATTCGTTTCATTACTTGCCTGTCTTCTGTGATCCAGAATTAATATATCTGTCCTAATTTACTGGTTCACACCCATATGATATTTTCTGAATCATTAAATAATATTTTACAGGTTGGTTCTGTAGTTGCTTGCTGCGATAGGTATTACAAAATTATTAGAGTTTATTGGCACTTTAACAACAACACTAATCAACAATCATTTTTAACATCAATGTTATGATTTAACACCATATACTCGTTTTTATGAATATTTAAAGGTGAGTTGGTTATAGAGTGTGCAAAAATACATCAATGTGTATAAAATCACTTAACATATTATATTTGAAAGAAATAATAATAATAATAATAAAAATAATAATGATAATAAAAATAATATTAATAATAATAATAAGAAGAAGAAGAAGAAGAAGAAAAGAAGAAGAAGAAATATATATCGTTATATCGTAAGACTCAAAACATGTTTAATACCCATATTTTGATGTGTTTACCTCGCATAGGTATAGAATATTACATTTTAATGACAGAAAACGATGCATAGCATAATTATGATTTTGAGACTGGTCTTACATATGGGTTTTCCATTAATAGGCTAGTCAGCGTACCCCAAAACAGCATCAAAGTGTGAAGAAATTGCAAAAGAATTGATTTGTATGTTTTTTGTTAGAAGAACATGTCTACTTTAAAGGACAAAAAGTTGCAATTTGAAAACTGATGGGAAATTCGAAAAAAAAGTATTTGAACTGACTGACCGAAAAAAATCTGCAAATTTTGATCCTATCCATTTCTGGATAAAATTAAAACATTAATCATAGTTTTAATAAAACTATTGCCATAGAATGCTGGAAAATATCGTTATTGAACAAGAAAATGTTCAAAACTTGCCAAAGTTTCATTTTGGTTTGCAATTTTGCGAAATCAGAACATATTTATCGGTTATTTTTCCCCAACCACTTAAGTAAAAAATTATCAAAATAGCATCAAATTGTGAGGAGAATGCAAAGGATTGATTTTTATGATTTTTGTTAGAAGAACATGTCTTCTTTAAAGGGTAAAAAGTTGCAAATTGAAAAAATAATGGGAAATTTCAAAAAAACGTATTTGAACTGAATGACCGATAAAAATCGGCAAATATTCAACATACAGATTTTGGATAAAATTTAAGCATTGATCATAGTTTTAAGAAAACTATTGTCATAGAATGCTGCAGAATGTCGTTATTGAACTAGAAAATGTTCAAAACTTGCCATAGTTTCATGCTGGTTTGCAATCTTTCGAAATCAGAACATATTTAGAGGTTATTTTACCCCACCCACTTAAGTAAAAATGTATAAAAAAAAGCATCAAATTGTGAAAAAAAGGAAAGGAATTGACTTTTATGTTTTTTGTTAGAAAAACCTGTCTACTTTAAAGGACAAAAAGTTGCAATTTGAAAACTGGAGGGAAGCTTAAAAAAACTCATGTGAACTGACTGACCGATAAAAGCTGTAAATTTTGAACATATCCGTTTTTGGATAAAATCAAAGCAATTATCATAGTTTTAATAAAACGTTCGTCTTAGAATACTGGAGAATGTCGTTATTGAGCTAGTAAATGTTCAAAACTTGCCAAAGTTTCATTTTGGTTTGCAATCTTGCAAAATCAGAACATATTTAGAGGTTATTTTACCCCACCCACTTAAGTAAAATTAATATTTTGATAAAATAAACATTTGTTTTTTTTCTTTTTCCAAATTTTAACTACAATGTAAAAATGCATAAATATGATACACCTAAGTTAATTATATAATCATTTTATATCAATATAATAAAGAAAACGAAAATTGTAAGTGCATAGCAGGCATTATTCTAATGAATGTAAAATGTAGTTCACATCCTTACCAATACACTTAATGTTCTAACTACACCATATAATAAATATAATTTAAATTACTCTACATAGAATTGGATTGGATAAACAATTATAAACATGAAATATGATTATTAAGATAAATTATTTTTACTTATTCTATACACATATAATCGCCATTAAAATGACCTCCAGAATTCCTATATTAATGAAATTTAATCAAGGTTGAGGCAAAACCAAAGGTCACACAATTGTCAGTTACTGAGGTTTTGTAAGGAGATACGGAATGCAACCTAAAGGCTACAACATTTTTTCTGCATTCCCACTGTTTCAAAATCTAATTGTCCAAAAAATTTTAAGAAGCTTTATTTAAATTAAGATAAAGCTATTTGCATCACGAGAACAATATATCCGCTTTAGGCGCTTTTGTGACTTTTGTTTTTACCCCTAACTTGATAAAAAATCAATGATTTCCAAAGGAATATTTGAAATTTGATGGTATTTACAGTACACTGGTCGAACACGTTAAAATCGTATATTTGGAGTAAAGGGTTAAGGTAAGCATGTAATCTACTGTCTGATAAAATATGGCGAGCATTTTTTCAAGTTCATATGTATCCATCAATATCTAATTCTGCCTGAGTTGGAAAATTTGAACACCCAAAGCAACAACACAAAATTCAAAAACAACTCTGATAACATTCCAAGCCATGTTTTCAAAAAGTACTACACTGTTACTTTAATAAAGGCAACAGTTGGCATTTAAAATACTGTCATGTGCAGGAGGCAGAGAACAAATACTTGATAGCAGTAAAACCCAACCCTTGGTTTTCCGGTTAAAGCATTCTATTTCCAACCCAGATATGGCTCTGAAGTCACGTTTAAAATGAAAAAAATGCCGAGTCTGATGTTGGAGATGATGTATTAACTTGCACAAATAACTTCCCTTTCATCACCTTCACTGTAAATTTTTGATCGTGGTGTATCTAGCGATATACATGGAGATCCATCAAATAACATGAGGATAGTCTTTTCTCCTAGTTGTCCTTCATCTTTGTCAGATTGACTCGCCTTGAACTGTTTCTCAGCTTCTTGCGTCTATATTAACAATCAACTCCTTCATTGCAGATGACTTTCCTATTCTAAATATGTGAGAAGTTAAATCACAATTCACAACCAGTATTGGCATGCCAAAGAAGTAACAGATCACATTCATTTAAGAAAAAAAACAGACTGCATGTTTTGATGTTCTATATTTTTCTCAGTGATTGTCTTTTATGCCTTGTATCGGATCGCACGTACACTTTTTGTGCTGATGACTTCTACAACGACACGTGGTCTCTTGCTCAGCACGTTCAGTGGCTGTCATGGAACCATTAATTATTCAGTTTTGTACATTTCTGGTTTATATGGTATCTTACGTTCGCTGGAACAGAACAAACGTCTGCACCTCTCTTCAGACTTTTAAGTTTGTCATGCTTGCCATAAAAACTGCAGTAAAGTATTACGAAAATCAAATGTGGCAATTGAACATGTGACGCAATAGTCATTATTACATTGTTATTGTTTCCAGGATGGTTTTTCGGTGAAAAGAGTCACAAATATGGTTTGTGTAACATCGTGGATACACAAGATTCTATCCTTGCTGGTTCTGTTGACGTTGCAATAACCTTTACCATGGTGTGTCACAGCCTTTAAAGGCGGTAACCCCTCGGGTTCTCATTTTTGTTTATTGTTAGTGGTGTCTTTTTTTAAACTGATTATTTTATTAACCATGCTCTCTCCCCCTCTCTTCTTGACTGTGTGGTGAGGCTGTTTTTTCTGAATGTGGCGATTCCTGATATGCATATTTCACATTTTTTAAATAAAGAATAAAACTGGCCTTAATGATTTGCATAAAATAAATGTGAAAGTGAGATTTTAATTACAAAATCCAAGATAAATATATACAAACGTAACAGCATTTATTTAAAATGAAAAGCATTTACTCTAACCACCATTTCAGAAGTATATGTTCACATAAGCAGAACCGAAAGGATGAATGAAAGCCACTGAAGATGCAAAACACACCCTGCTTGATTAATTTACGTTTGCAAACTATTACGATTTTCTAAAACTTGCATTTAAAAATATGAATATGCATGTCAGGAATTGGAATAAACAGAAAACACAGCCTCTCCACCAAGCCAAAACTTAGAGAAGAAAAGAGAGCATGTGTTAATATATGAAGATTGATTTCAAATAAGGCACCACAAACAATTATCAAAAAAGAGATCTATTGGGGTTAACGCCTAGGAATGGTCGGTGATAAAACAATTTGTCACTGGGGTTACAAACAAGGTTCTAGGGTTCACCAACCTCACACTTGCCCCAACAGGTTCTGATATGAACAAACACGTAAAAGTTGTCATGGTGTAATAACACTAACCCACCCATCAACGTCAAATCAGCAAGAACAAGATGACACGGATAAAAGAAACAAAAATCGAGCATCTAAGTTCTTTGAAAGTCTTTTTGCCACCTTATAAAACGACATTTTTCTGTTGTTATAAATATCTGTGTTTCAAAAGATATTTTTTAGTCATAAAGATACAGATACACCCTATTACCTAGGGTTGGCCATTGTTGCTGGTGAATATCATACACAACTGGCATTCATAGTCGAGTGATAATGATATGGGAATGCCATATGATTCTGTAAATATTGATGAAAAAAATTAACATTTGATCCATTAAATAAACATAGCGTAAAACATGTTAACAGTATGAAAAGGCTGATTTTTATAAATATTATTTTTAATATATTGTACGTCAAACTTATTTTTTTTACCTTTTCTTTGTGTTACAATTTTTTATACACTATACTTTCATTTAAAATAAGTTAAGTTACTCCATATTTGCCGATATTGACCGTAATACACGAATAAGACAATTACACCTAAAAGAATAATAGTTATGGTTTTGCTGCGTATCGGCTTCCGTAGTTTAAAAATTCTGCGAAAACCTTCTCGGAAGGTCAATACCAAATCTACGGAAAATGGCGATATTGGGGATTTATTTCAATGTTTTAAAAATATTTAGTCATTCTGTGTTTACTTTTTTGAGTTTAATAATGAAATATAACTAAATAAATGAAAATTCGCTGGTTTCCGTTATACGATGAAATCGATCATTTACATGCTATTTTAAGTCAAACATTCAAATTAATGCATTAAACAATAAAAATATATAAAATATGAAATAAATAATCAACTTACATGACAACAGTCGTCTTTCCAGTTAACAATTCTTGCAATAAACACTCGACCTTGATTGTTTACATGCTTCCGGAAGTTCAAAAATAGCGCGTGCAAACTTAATTTGTTCAAGTATGGCGTACCATCACAGCCATAATTGTTGAACCATTAAAGCCGAAATTTAAATGGTCAATTAAAACAATTTCCCCCAACCCACCAGAGTGCAACTTTTTGTTGAATGTATATCTATGTCTGATGTTTCGCAGGTGACACTTAGTGAAACTTTTGCAATTAGTTCGAGGTGATATGCTACGCTGACTGGACTATAACAAAACAGAAAACGCGCAGCTCGTGGGTCGCATTGGAATATTAAAAACGTAGAAAGCTGCACACATATTTCTGTTAAAATACCTCCAAAATCATTTTATAGCCAAGCATCGAGGATTCAAGAGGGACGCGTCGATGCCAAATTATTTTATTATCTGGAGTGGAAAAACAAACACAATGCTATTTTTTCAAAACAAGAACACAGATTGGAGATTCAAACACAGGAAAGTCGATAAAAATGACCAAATGACAACCGGAAGCACGCCTACAAGACGCATATAAATTGATATTGAGCGACAACGAAGCTTGTAAGATATACTTTTCTTGATATCTAACGATTTGTCGTAAATGTTTTAATTAATAAAGTTAAAAAAAAATCAAAATTTAAATTTGCAGATTTTTTAAATCAACGAAAGCTGCGATTTTTAAGCAAAACGGGACCCCATTTTGTCTCTGAAAACTGACTTTAAATACGCATTCAATTTGAAAAACGTAAGCCATGGATAAGAAAATTACATGTACATGAAGTTATTTGTAAGACGGACTAGGTGATGATATTTGGTAGCGTAAAATTGACTGAAATAACTGCTTTTGTTGCTTGAAATTTTGTTGCTGGGAAATTTGTCAGACGTCTCAAAAGTTACGTTAGTGGTAAACTTTGAAGGCTTTTAGTTTTGAAAAAAATTAGCGAAAAGATCATAAATGTTAATTTCCGCATACAAATCTCCTCCACATCAACGTTAATTACAAACCTGTTAAACATAATAAAAACATGCTGTGTTAATTACTATTTACATCGCCATTCACAAATTGTTTACTCTAGGCTTCGCTCACGTTGACCGGATGCCAAACATTCATAACATTGTGGCCATTGCTGTATATCATTTATCATCGCAAGTGGATATCATCGTGGAAATATTCTGTATAAATATACACCTCCAAACTGAAGATGAACACATAAATATGAACATACCTTTGCAGTTTTCATTGTAGTTAAACAGTTGCAAAACCTAAGTTTTAATTAGTAAAGCTAATGTTATGATTTCTCTAGATAAGGTTGTAATTGCATAAAAAGTGTAATCATAGAAATATATCAGTCAAGCTTCACTTTAATTAACTTTAATATCGTAAATATCGTAAATATGTAAATAAGATGAATATAACTGAATATTTTGATCTATTTTATGCATGTTATATAGGTTGTTTAAATATTCCAGTCAGAGCTTTAGATAGTGATTAACCATCAAAGTATTCACTCTCTGGACCTTAAATAATACAAGTTGGAGTGCAGACCAATTTTAAAACTGAAGATTGTATCAAGTTTTAGAATTATGATATTTGGCTCAGTTTTTAATGTTTAGAAGCATGTTTCTGAAACAACAGTAAGAGGAGTGATCTATGTTTCCTATTACTTCTGAATGTGCACAAAGAAAATGACAATTAGCGAATAAAGTTGTTGTTTCAGGTACATTCTAAAGTAAGTGCTGCTAAAAAAAGAATGCCAAATCTTATATACATAACATGCATTCTCTAATAAAAGAGTATTTGTTTTGTAATTTGCTTTATGCAATTACTGAAAGGAAATTACAATAAACACAGATTATCTCGCAAGTGTTCAAAGAAACAAAAAATTCTGCAATGATTATTATTTATTATGCAAATACCTCAATGATTATAAAGAAACAATGTTCGCCACAGGTGTCGTAATTTTGTATTGGAACAACATCTATTTATCAGGTCAAGCTCGCTTCATCACATGTGGAAGAGATATTTCACATATTACCGTCTCATTCAGAAAATTCATCCTAGTCAGAAAAGAGAAAGCACCGTATTATCAGTATACTAATGTAATATATCTTCATTTCAAATCCATTGACCGAGAAATTAACAAGAGTTGGAATGCTTTGGAATTTTCATCGGACAGAGGTTGTGTTTTTTTATTACAATATTGACTTTGTGTTTTGTGTGTGAATGAGGCCAATTTGTTCACTGCAATTTCAAATTCGACCTATTCAAATAATCTGACAACATGTTACGAGACGTTGACAAAGTATGTAGAGAAAGACGGAGAAAATGTGTTGCCATCAGAACTTGTGAATTTCGTTTTGATTTTCTATTCTCATTCGTTACCATTCGTCAGTAAGGTTCGGACTTTTTTAAATCATTGATCACTTGTACTCTTACAATACAACTGTTTAAGCATTTAAACATTATTGCGCTTTTTGTTTACAATTTGGCTTTGGTTGCAAATTAAATAATGTAAGTCTTTTTCAGTGGTTCTTATATGCGTAAAGTTTGCCAAAAATACATGATTTAAAGAAGCGATTGATTGAATCATAGTGTACACATGCGTAAACACCTTAAGTGAAAACATCCATTTTTATAAACACTTGATAAAAATAATTTACTCCGATAATAAATACTGTATGTATTGCTTTGGTGGAATTTTAATTGTCTTCTGTTTTACTTTTTCAATTTCTGAATTTGGCATCAGTCATAAAAAACGGATTGAAGGGAATATTTTTATGCAGCGTTCATTACTTGTTTGGTTCCGTTGACACATTAAGTGATCTTGTTGATTGCTTTGGAAAATGAATGTATGAAGTGGCTGCACTTAAATTGTTGATCTTATCTCGTCTGGTTAATGAAGTGCATGGAAGTGCCTGCTTTATGCTGAACAATGTTAAAGAGTGCCAATTAAGACACTGACTCGTCGTTGTCGTGATACAAAAAGATTACTTTCTCTTTAAAATAGAATCGCTATTTGTGCAGTGTGGCGGCCTTAGAAAGTCAGTACCGTTACCAAAAAAAACCCGGCTGTTCATAATCAACAACGCGGGGTTACTTTTGCAATATAGACAGCAGTTAAAGAAGCTGTTTTATATTAAATGTAACAAACTTCATGTTTCCACAAACTATCAAAATGAGTTATAAAAGCTATTTTGAAAGATATTAAGTCTGAGAATAATAGGAATGGTTCTTTATCATAATCAAGCATCCTTTCGTATGTTTTATTGTATTTAGAGCGCAACTGAAATAATACAGAATATAAATGTTTAATTTACAATGTTATCCAAAATGCAGCAAAGCTGAAATAAAAATTTCAAAAGACACCTCTAAAATTTGTGACAATGAGAATCGAAAGATCCAGCAGACTTTCATTGTGTGTGTCTCTGTCTATAGCACTAGTGAGCATAAAAACTCCAAAAATAAAAAAGGAGGAAGCACGATGGTAATAGATATGTATATGTAATTGTCCTACATGTTTGTATATGTATAAAAATATGTGTATGTAAATGTCTAGGCAGTCAGAGGGTCATTTGAAGATAGTTATGGTTTATAGGCGTTGCCGTAAAATTACTCTATTGAGAACTTGGATGGCACGTCTAAAACCATGTACAGCACTATTGGCTAGGCGATGTCGCCGTGTCTGGTGCTTAGATCTTTTCCTTTATGCCTGAAGGTTTGTTCGTTGGTTACTTATCTCACCCATATATATATATATATATATATATATATATATATATATATTATTAAGCTCCAATCCACCCAACAACTCTTAAATGTTGCAAGGGCTCACAAGCATTTAAAACATCAGACGCCCATATCAGTGTCAAACAAAATGGTGCTTACGCAAGGATCATATCGAGACCAGAGCCCTTGGAGTCATATCAGCAAAAACACAATAGTAATAATAACAAACAGAATGTAAATATTTTAGTAAAACTCCATTCAATTTTTGCTAAGACCAGAACAAAATTGCATTATATAAAAAAGTTTTAATTCAAACTATGTTTTTCTTTTTATAATCTAAATATTGTTTCGGAAATTTTTTTTTAATATACTTATTTATGATATCTAACAATTGAAAATGTGTATTTTAAAGCGATGCAAACAGGTCATCGATGTCCCCTTTTCTTATATAACATTTAAGATAAAACTTACTTTGTATGAGCTTTGAATGCTTGCTTAGATCAGCATTTGATATAAACAGTAATAAAAATATATATTTCATACACATAAAATGACCTGAGAAATTAAATGAAAACGATGAAAATTAATTAAATGTGCGTGCTCGGTATTTCTGCAAATCGATGAACACAAGAAAAAAAACTGTTGTTTTTCGAAAATCAATTAACATGTTATATCAAATGTCTAATGAGCTATGTCTGTTAACATTGTATCTGGGATTCGTTCTGATCACAAGAGAAGAATTGCCAAAACATTTCTATCTGTTTTAGATTGTAAATATCAGGTATCTTTTCTGTTTAGGAAACCGGAACCAATCACAGCTAATGAAGTATAAAATTATTCGCTGGAAAAACCATCAATCAGTAAGTGAAAAGATATCAGAATATAATGTTTTCTTCATTAGCTGAAACACTGAGACATCTTTTAGAGTTTAGATTTAAGATTGTTTTAATCTGGGACTAAAGTATTTTAGTACAACAGGTTGTAACCTAAAGTTATGTGTTTCCAAAACTTTCAAATTGATTTGAATCTGGAAAAAAATTGTGTTCATTTTTTTTTAGATTTTAGATTGTATTAATCTGGGACTAAAATATTTTGGTACAGCAGATTCAAACCTAAAGTTATGTATTTCCAGAACTTTCAAGTTGATTTGAATCTGGAATAAAATTGTGTTCATAAATCGATGAAGAACTCATCGAGCTTTGCACGATAAATTTGTTTGCGTCGTGGAGACCACCCTTTCTGTTATCAAATGTTGTCCGAGATTTTATTAACTGTAAATAAAACATGTATGACAAACATGAACACGCTTCACGAAGAGATGAGGAATACATGACGTGTCATGTTGTATAAATTTATTACACGAAATTAACTTAGTTTTACTATGTCATAACAACTACTTAGTTTTATTTACTAATTGTACTTATTTCTTGCATCAAACATGATGGCGGTAGTTTCCAAAATTAATAAAACAAACACAATGCCGAAACAGACACAAAATATTGTTACTTTTTATTATTAGACGTTTAAAACTAGTTTTATTCGATTCGAAAAGAAGTTATCTAAAAACACGATTACAACATAATGCAACGAATTCAAAAGCAATGAATTGATATTTTCATACTTACGTTATTTAATTTAAACTAAAACTTAAATTAAGATAAGTTTTTGAGTTATTCAAATAATTACAAGAATTGAATATAAAAAATAATTAACATACTAGTTTCTTCGACTCACCGGCTGACATTTTTGAAACGACGGATTGTTTGGCTAAACGTCATTTTTCACATTACACTTGAAGCTATGTAGGAACTTGGTAAATATATCATCTTTACAAGAGCCAAGAACCTGTCGAAACTGAGGTGAATTCTATTCGAAACAGACTACTTAAGTGCTTTCAAAGAAAGAAAGACTTTTGAAAACTTCAAACGCCTCTCATTTCCAGATGTTTTAGGATATTATTATTGCTATAGAATAACTGAAAGGTTAAAAGCGAAGACTTTACCAGAAGAAATAATTACCAAACCAGTTTTCCGCTAAACTTTGTTTTGAAAACAGCCTGTATCGAACATAATGTGATTTTTTTGTATAATTCTGTCTGTTTTTTAAATATGTATATAATTATGCATTATTTATTTAAAGGGACAAAAACAGATTTTAATATGATGCCGACATGATGCATTTTTTCTTTTACACAGATAATACGCCGCTAAACAGGGAATGGTAGTAATCTGAAAATACCGCATTGAAGGTTCCATGTCCAGCGCCATATGCACACCATCATTGTTTAAATATTAAGTTGCGCTCAACCCGGGGCTAGGCGGCGTGGGCAGTAATATGCAAGTTTTTTAATAACATGTAAAATAGTGTATAGAAAATGTTCGATACCTTATGTCGTTGAACGCTCTATGGTCCGTCCTTTTGAAAGTTATCTCATTATAAACCTGTGCTCCCTTTTCCGTCTCTTCTTTTAATATGCTGTATGTGGGAGGGTGTGTTTTTGTATTGGAACTAAATATGTCGTTTTTACTGTACATTATTAAAAAGCGCATTTAAAATAATTATAAAACTACCCGTATTTATGTAAAAATAGACGACTCCACATTGAAAACACAAGTACTCGAACGGTTATAATAATGATTTTATAATTACAAGTCTGCAGTATTTAGGAAGTTGTAAATACATAAATAAGAAACGTTGAAAGACCGAACACGACAAACGTGAAAATAATTCAAGATCGGTTCGATCGAACCTGTTCATGTGTATGAATAGAAATGGAAATGCATATTACCGCCAAACGCCGCCGAGCCAGGAGAAGACCAATATATAAGCAATTAAACAATTACACACTACATATTATGATCCTTTCTTTCTGATATCAGTTTTCGTTACCTGGCTTTAAACTAGCGATTTTAGAGGAATTCCGACTAAGCTTTTGAAGACACACAGACTAACAAAATGACTGTATAAACATACCAATTCTGAAAATTGCATAGCATTGGCGAGGAAAATGTTGTTTTCGCTAACATTATTTTTTATGCAAACAGAACAGAACACGACTGTCAACTTATCCATTTTCGGTTATACAGTCATGCTATGTATTGCAAAAATGTATTTGTAAATTCTACGCTGCACCAGGGTCTAGACCCTGGCTGCACCGTTCTGAACGCTATTACATCTTCCGGTAGATAGCACGTGCTTTTTTTCGGTAGCTACAATAGTTTCTGCAACAATAAACATAATTTGTATAGACATTAATGTCCATATAGCCACGCGGTGAAGAGAGTAATGCGAACAGAATTTATTTCCCGATATAATGTTGGGTAGCTTGTTAGGCTTACATGCGTCTACCTTAATATATAATAATTGTTCGGATATGATTTACTTATATAATGGATTTGCTTCTTATGTAAGTACTTGTTGCATTTTACAGGGTTTTGCTTTTGTTAAAAAAACTAATACATTGTATTAAGAAAGAGGTTAGAAACCGAAAATTTTAGTTGAGTTTGAAATTTTATTTAATATTATATACGTCGAATACTTCTATTTGTATTTGCCATTTATTATATTCATTATGAAAAGCAGAAAATTTAGCTACTTTAAAAAAAAATATCGTTCAGAATAAATTGTAAAACTATTAAAGGTTGAACGCAACAATTGCGATTTGATTGTAATTTACGTAAGATAACACAGATAATTTAAACAAGAGGGTCCATAGGACCCTGGGTCGCTCACCTGTCAACTGCTCAATGCCTGCAAGAGTTGTGTGTAAGTTTGGTAAAATCAAGTCAAAAATTTAAAAAAAAAATTAAGCTGCTATTGTGGAGAAAATGTAACAAGATGATGCTCTGTACCAAAATATCTAAGCTCTAGGCCTTATGGTTTCAGAGAAGAAGATTTTTAAAGATTTACTATATAACACTATGTAATAAAACTAGTGACCCCCGGGGCGGAGCAATTTTCGACCCCAGGAGAATAATTTGAACAACTTTTGTAGAGGACCACTACATGATGACACATACCAAATACCAAGGTTCTAGGCCTTGTGGTTTAAGAGAAGATTTTTTAAAGTTTTCCCTATATAAGTCTTGTAAAACAAGTGACCCCTGGGGCGGGGCCATTTTTGTCCCCAGGGGGATAGTTTGAACAATTTTGGTAGAGGACCACTAGATGATGATGTATATCAAATATTAAGGCTCTAGGCCTTGTGGTTTTAAAGAAGAAGATTTTCATGTTTTTCCTATATAACTATATGTAAACCAAGAAGACCCTAGGGCGTGGCCGATTTTGGCCCGGGGACATAATTTGAACAAATTTATTAGACATCTATTAGACAATGCTACTTACCAAATATCTAAGCTGTACGCATTGTGGTTTGTGAGAAGAAAATTTTTAAAGATTTCCTATATGTCTATGTAAAATGAAGTGTCCCCTGGGGCGGGGCCAATTTTGACCCCAGGGAAATAATTTGAACAATCTTTGTAGAGTTCCACTAGAGGGTGCTAAATGCCAAATATCTAAGCTCTAGGCCTTGTGGTTTCAGAGAAGAAGATTTTTAAAGTTTTTCCTTTAGGTTGCCATGGCAACCAGAGTTCTGCATGGAATTGATTTCTTTGAACAAATTTGGAAGAGCTTCATGCAAGGAACATCCGTGGCAAGTTTCATCAACTTTGGCCTAGGGGTTTAAGAGGAGATTTCGTTTAAATAAAAAGTTTACGGACGACGGACGACGGACGGACGGACGCCGGACAAATTTCGATCACAAAAGCTCACCTTGTCACTACGTGACAGGTGAGCTAAAAACACCAAAACATTGCAATTTCGATATCCGCAAACTTTGAAAATTAGATCATGATCATATGTTCTTCACGTTTGTATTCATATGTGCAATACATTTTTAAATTATGCGTTCATGAGAGCCGTGTCATGCGAAAATATGTCTTCTAGAAATCGACGTCATGCCGTATTATCACGTCATGAAATTTAGCAGACAAAAATGGTTTAAAAGGAATTTCTCTGAAATAAATATATAATCTTACATATAAATTATGTTATAAAAATATTATTGTTGTAATAAAGTGATGTCTAGCTACTGTATGTTATTCCGAACTTAGTAACAACATAAATTGTCAAACTTTTTCACCGAAGTAACCTTTCCCATAAGGTAGCTCATCAATCTTATCACCTGTAGTCTTGAACAACCATCAGGTGCAATTTTACTCCACTTTTGCTGCAGCCTATACTGGTAATGCATTTGTCATTAATCTGTCATTCATCCTAAAACATACAAAATGTAAAACACGTTAAAAGGGGTTTTAATTTTTTCATGTTACAATTTGTCACTTTGAAAATAGGCACTGCAAAAGCAAACACTCTGCCTCGGGGATCTCGACAACGCATAACCAAAAAGCTAACATGTATTTTCGTGATGTTAGAAATACCATAAAGAATGTGAGACTTATATTACGTCTCCCCAAACATTTAGGAGAGCGTCCTTTGCAAAGACGATCTAATATGATGATTGCATTGAAGAAATCTCGAAAGCAAAAGGACGCTGGATGTCTGTAATGATTATTTCCATGACTTGCGCTTGTTAACTGCAGCCATACTGTTCATTATGGCGTTTAATAAGTGCACTGTTAGGACGATAATAAAAAACAACTCCATACCGCCCAAAGAAAAGACATTTGCGAGAGAAAGAGAGTGAGTAGAAAAAAGCAGTTTAGAGTATGAGAGAGAGAGAGAAAGAGAGAGCGTGAGCATACATTTCTTTTACATGACGGAATAACGGATAGCGAGTGAGCGATTAAATAGGTTTGTATAAAGACAACTTCCACATGTGACTGTTATAAATAAAACAGGCAAAATGTACATTTAAATGTGTGCTACTCGGCTCTCTCAATACTTCAATTGAACTGTAACCCATGCATTCTATACTATTTTATTCATAATATTATGCTTCTGTATTCAATTACAATGTATTTGTACAAGATCTGACTGGAATAATAGCGCCCTGTTATTTCAATGATTTCAAACACGCTGCACACCCGTCTTGTCAGGATCCTTGGTTACTTTTAAGAATTCCAATTCATATGCACACATTTGTGCTACAGTACTGAAAATCACGAATGGAAACGCAGCGTTGAAAATTTTTTAATCGAAATGGAAACTGAATGGAAACGCAACGGAAACGGAATGGAAGCGCAGCGGAAAACGTTGCCAATTGAAATGGAAATGAAACGGAGTGGAAACGCAATAAATGTCAATTTCTTGATTTTCAGTACTGTAAGAACAAAATGCCAAATGAATATTGCAAGTTAATTCTCGCCCGTTAAATGCAATAATTACACGTATTTCCTTAATGACCACGTATATGCTGTACCTGTAACACAACTGACCAATGTTATTAGCGTAGGAACATAGGAATTTCGATGTAGGATAAACACATAAATGATGTAACATGTGGCGACGTTTTACCTGGAAAATATTTGGCAATATACAGGGTATAATTATTACAGCATTTTAAAAGTGAGCTTTTGTCTTCGGATTTCACCATTTTCTTTGGGTTTTTTTTCTTTAAACAACCTGAAGCGCATTTCTAAGTCATTGATATATGGTTGTGCAATTTTGTTTTTTTTTCTTTTCTTTGTGTTATGTTGTGTTTGTTCTTTCCAATGTGGTATCCCCTCGGGTTCTCACTTTCGTTTGTGACGTCTATTTTGAAACTGATTTTTGTAATACCATGCTCTCATTTTCCTCTCTTCTTTGGCTCTGTGCGAGGCTGTGTCTGCTGGATGTGGCCATTCCTGATATGCATATTTCACTTTTTGAGATATTCTGCACAATAAGCTGCACAACGTCATTGTTTTTTTTTACAGAATTAAGTGAAACCGTCTCTAAAAATGAACTAAATGCCATTAGGCATAAACTATTACTTATTGAAGACGTTATCACTTACCTTTGAATCATCGGTTGGACCGTCAATCCTTAAGGATACATTGGCTCGCTTTGGTAGGAGTAGGGTTGAAGGAGGAGGATATCAACATCGACATACGTTAATATTCTAGCAAAGTTCATTTCTAATTGAGATCAACTGTTGAAATCACAAGACTGCATGGTATGAAAATAAATGAAAATTAAAGAATTAAAAAATCTATCCCAACCCTTCAAACGGACTTTTTCTAATCAGTATTCAGAAGAAGAAGACATCATTATTCCATAAAATAAAAAAAAAACTGAAAAAAAAGACTCGCATTCAAAATAACGTTTTTGTACTTCTTAGGACTGTCCCGGAAATTTATTCACGTTTCAATTGTTGCAGTATGGTGGCCTGTGCAAATATATAAGTCGAAAGTTTCTTCAACTAAAATCTAGTGGTGATTGTTATTTTTGTTGTGATTATTACTTTGGCTACTGGACAATTTTATACATACCTGGCTACACCGTCATAAGCATTTGCCCGTCGAACCTAAAAATGAAATACAACAGATAATTAATAATAATGAGGTTCCACCATATCAATAACGTTTGAAGGTACTGTATATACCTTCGATGTTTACACGGAACGACTGGCAATTCATTTACTTAGTAGTTGTATAAACACAAACTGCACAGTTTGCCTATTGATGTTTATGTTATTAACAGACAATCGGTACATCCAATTATCGCTTCCGCGCCCGCAATATCATGGTAAATTAAGCTTATTAGTGACTTGTCAGTATTTATATAATAGCATTTTATTTTATCTCATCATAGACAAAAGCGAATTATCTTTAGCGAGAACATGGTTTTGGCGATATCAAAAATATAAAAACTCAATAATTAATGAAATCGCGAGAAAATTTTCTTTGACTTTAATTTCATATCTTTTTTAATTCCTTAATATATTTTCTTTGGATTCGAAAGTCCTTTTAAATATTTGTGCCCCTTAGCAATCAAAGTCATTTAAGAGGAAAGTTGGTCGTTCATAAATTTTGAAAGTAGTTCGCTATATAATGTTTCCGCTATAGTAAGTTATGGCTTTAAGATACGCTTTTCTAACTCGAATGTTCTCTTTCTTTCTAATCAAAATTTATATGATGTACATGTAACTAACGTTTTTGTTTTATTTAGATATATTAGATCTCGGTTATTTCAATGTCGATATATTTTCAGCACTTCGCCGTTAACGTTTAAGCTTTTGTACTCTTAATACTGTAATAGACATGATAATTGTGCTTAAACTTTTATCATCTTTATTCTTCCATAACCTTTCCACGACCATAACGTATTTAAACGTGACAAAATTTTGACTTCCAAAAACCCGACCCTGTTTTACGGGAGGACGCCCGAAATGTATTTAAACGTATCAAAAAATCGCTTTTCAAAACCCCACCCTGTTTTTCCGTCGGAAACCCGTCGTTTGTTATTTCTTCTTACTTTGGTGGCTATTTAGAAGAACTCTATATGTTCTATAGTGTTCAACCTCCGATGGCTCGAACTACCCATAACTCGAATTGTCGAACATCAATCAAGGTCCCGACAGTTAGTTTTCAATGTTTTTGACACCGCTTGGCTCGGACAGAAAATTATCGGTAATCATGAAAGGTGCGAACAAAGGCGCGAAAATGTCTCGCCAATTAGGACAATGCGCGTGTTAGTCGTGTAAATAACACATTAAAGCGGATAAAAATATTTTGATTGTTGTGTTTATTTATACCACAATTATGATGATTATAAACAAACTGTTTGAATATAAGCGAACGAATTCTACAATGCGAACTCAAATTCAAAATGAGTTCGGCAGATGATCAGTTTTATGTTTTTTTATAACCGTTGTGCACGTATATAATATCAAGGCTACAAATTTCTTTCTTTATTATCATATAAGCTTGTGGTCGTATAAAATGAGAAAATAATTTTAAAAATACATTAAAATAAGAATAATAATTATGAATTATTATGAGTTAGCTTAGTAAAGTGAACAGAAACCCATTCTCACATACCAACCACGGACAGCTCGAACTACCGATGGCTCGAACAAATTTCCCGGTCCCGTGGAGTTCGGGCCATCGAAATTCGACTGTAGTTAATATATCTTAAAAGACATACCTTCGAAAGTTATTGTACCGATAAAATTCTTATATTGGAGTTGAAAAACTTGTCTTGCCTATTCAAACATTTTATTGTTTGAAACGATTCATCTTGATAATTATGTTTAAAAACATAAACATTTATAAAAAAATGAACATTTTAAGAAAATAACAGTTTATCTACAAAGAAGCAACTTTTGACAGGCAGACCAATGGCACTTCACTCGATCTCTTACTTATATCAATTATATAAGAAAACATATTGTTTTATGTCTACAACGTTTAATTAACAACACGTTTAAAATTATAGTAATATTTGACTTCATCATGATTATTTGTTGATAATTGTATAAGAACGATTTTCGTCAAAAGTTCTGAAAAACTTCACCTGAAACAGTTCACAAGCATTTCTTTAAAAATACATCACGTTTTCAAAAACTAAAACATGAAACGAGAGTGAAACAACACATATATGGTGTTAAAATTAGAGATATCAAAAAACAATAAAGATATTTACAGCATTTATGATATATAATTATTGATTTATGTTCAATAATATTTTTTATATTGATAATCTGTTAAGTTGTGTAATTATTTATTAAAGGGAAAAGCTAAATTAGGCAGTCATTACTTCCACGCGTTAAGAAATTTTAACCCAGTTGTTCGCTCATGTCATTAACATGTTCTAGTGCATTTTAAATCAACATTTTGACAGTTTTCCTATTTTTATCAATAATATAAGAAAACATATTGTTTAATGTCTACAATGTGTAATTAACAACACGTTTAAAATTATAGTAATATTTGACTGCATCATGATTATTTGTTGATAATTGTATAAGAACGATTTTCATCAAAAGTTCTGAAAAACTTCACCTGAAACAGTTCATTGTATAAGAACGATTTTCATCAAAAGTTCTAAAAATCTTCACCTGAAACAGTTCACCAGCAATTCTTTAAAAATACAGCACGTTTTCAAAACAACACATATAAAGTGTTAAAATTAGATATATCAAAGAACAATAAAGATATTTTAATTTACAGCATTTATGATATATAATTATTGATTTATGTTCACTAATATTTTTTTTATATTGATAATCTGTTATGTTGTGTAACTATTTATTAAAGGGAAAAGCTAAATTAGGAAGTCATCACTTCCACGCGTTAAGAAATTTTAACCCAGTTGTTCGCCCATGCCATTATTAATTTCTTTCACGTGCTCATTATTGCTTAAATTGAAAATCTATAAACAGGAAAAGGATTACATGTTCTAGTGCATTTTAAATCAACATTTTGACATTTTTCCTATTTGTATAATAAATACTTGTTTTATCACAAAAAATATTTTATATGCTAATAATTTATAAAATGCGATCACAGAGAAGAGCCGCCTATTGAGCACACTCAAAAATAAAAAACGCCACACGTTTGAACTTAATTCGCGTACACCGAACATCGCTCTCCCTGACACTCGTATTTTCATCGTTATTCAAGGCACCAATTTCGTTACTTTAATTTCGTATAATTATACTGAAAAGCGATGCCCTTAAAGCAAAGATAGCTGCCCTGTTGTGACATTTACTACATTACAACTTTCATATTTGTATTTGTTAACTGCATAATAACAATTATTGTAATATTTTGCTACATAATAACACTCATTTTTGCACAAGAGCTAAAGTGTAACATGTCATTTTAGCAATGATTTATTAAGAAGGTCGTAACAGAGACATTTGCATTTGCCAAACGAAGATACTTCTGATGAAGTTCCATTAGAATTTGTCAGAATTAATTTCAAGAAAAAAAGCCTGTCAAGAGCTAAAATAACGTGAAATATGCATTAAGGGATTGGCCACGTGCAGATACGTGCTTTTGACGCAATATACAAATAAATGTTAAAACAGAAATGTTTAGAGTCGTACATTAATTACGATAACGCTAAAATAAAGACTTTTTTCTTTTGTCGTAATACGATGTTGAAGAGATATTTTACTTATTTCAGTTGAACTTAACACAAACAGCAAAATTGTTTTAAGGCCGAAACATTTTCAATGACAAAGTATTTGACACATATTTTACATAAATATATATTGACTGAACGCACTTGCTTGTAGATGGTTGTGTTGGAGTGTGATTAAATATGAAAATTCGAACATGTAATAACATTTTGAGGGTAAGTATGAGGTTGGGCACCCTAGAACCAAGTTTACACCCTGGGTGGCAAATTGTTTTGCCACTGGCCGTTCTAAGGCGGAAACACTTAAGGTTCTCTTTTTCGTTAAGACTTGAAGTTGATGTTCTTATAACCCCATTCTCTCTTTTCCTCTCTTCTTTCTGGCTGCGTATCGTGGCGATTCCTGGCATGCATATTTCACTTTTTGATAATGGATACATGAAATTGCATTTTACGTTTCATCTTAAATAATTTTATATTAGGTTATAGAATGTTCTTTACGATGTAAAGTTATCGTATTAGAAATTCTAAAGATATATATCATTTAAGTAATGCTAAACATAAAAGATCATTTATTTATTAAATAATATTAATAGGGGCGGATACTAATACAGGAAGCTGTAATTAAAACTTTAGAAAGATATACGTTGTGGCTCAGTCAAAAGTTGCAGACCTATCGGAACCATAGAACACTGCTAACTATTAAAACATGGAAACTCGGCTAATTACGCTCTATTTAAACAGGAGTACATACAAATAATAACGCTACCGGTCTAACTTGTACATTACCTTTACGAGGAAATAGGGGATATTTGTTTTTACCAGTGTAAGATAGAAATATAGCCACGAGTGAAAATACATAATTCCGGAGTTCACGAGTGAAATATATTTCTATCTTTCACTGGTTAAAACAAATGTTCTTTCTATTTTATGTTTTAAGTGAAAAATTTGTGTTAATTTGACAGAAAAAAAATGCAAGAAATGGCGCCAAACCCAATTGTTTATTACTGTTAAAATGTTATCCAACTACTTTTATGACGTATTGTTTGTTGCACATAAACATATATTCCCTATGGCTTTTAAGGTTGTATTATATTGACTGCGAGAACAACTCACACTGCGATGTACGTAAACCCAAATTGTGCACCGAAGACGATATGATGTAATTCATCCGACGTCTTCTAATTGATAATAACGGAAATATCAATAATGGTAATCGCCAAGTCGTGAACCGGTAATAAAGATAAAGGCCCAAGATTATCAGTCGCCATTTCAGCCAATTAGATGCTTGAGATTTGAAACTGGTCTCCAGATTTAGGTTTATGATCTTATGCAAAGTACACAATACTAACCAACAAAATAAAACAAATCGTCTCTGCATGGAAACTGAAACTTACTGATCATTTTCTTTTCAATAATTTGCTATTTCGAGTAAAACTAACGATCCCCGTGCCAATTACGTAAAGTTAGTTTAAACAAAAACACCACCACTGTAATCAATCAAACACACGCCATGAAAATCTCATCTAATGAGTTTCTGTGTTCTCTACGAGCTATGTTAATTAGCTACAACATAAGGGCTCTATGGTTTGTACAGACAATGGTTTAAATAGTTCAGATATTTGCACGAGACGTTGCGCTAATAAGACTCTGTAGAGTTCTACTAAATGTTATCTACTTCTATGTATGCTCGAATTCTGTATAATTTTAAAAGTTTTAAAGAAAGGGCATTTTCGTTATATTTCATTGTCACAGTTCTGGTAAAGATATTGTTATGCATAATGTTCTCATAATTGTATGTTTCATGGATCGTTATCGTTACTTTACAAAAGAAGTTCGAAATAAAAAGAATTGAATATTTTTTTAAAGAGAGAGAGAGAGAGAGAGAGAAAGAGAGAGAGAGAGGGGGGAGGAAGAGAGAGAGAAAAAAAGAGGAGGGAAAGAGAGATTACTCATCGTCCCATTTGATATCTTTCATTCATCGTATACTTTGAATGATCTCTTTTTCATTTACACAAATTTATTCACACATTTATGATGTGATAGTACATACATGACATATACAATATACCTTTATTCCGTTTTTAAAATCAAAAGGTGAACAGTCTACCAGGCCCATTGGTTCAGGTGTTTTATAAATTGTGTTTTGGTGTATTATTTTGAAATTTTGAATTATTCACTAGATTACTTTTAAAGAATATTTATAACAAATTAGTAGTTTCCATGGTAACAAACAGGGCTGTAAAAATATTGGTGATTTTCTAGACAATTTGATTTAATGATCGAATAAAGGCAAAATGTCCAATTTCAAATATGTTACTAAGCCTGGCCAAACAATTTTGGCACTAACAGAAAACTGTGCCCAAGATCATATAACTAAACTTTGTTTTGAGATCAGTCTCAAATCTCAAGGATCTGATTGGCTGAAATGGCGACTGGTCAGATGCTTGAGATTCGAGACTGATCTCCAGATTTAGTTTTATGATCTTGGGCACTGGTATTATAAATTACATACTTTAGTTAAATATTCTGAAAAGGTTGTTACCCCGTTGTTTATGTTACCAAACTCATTATCTTAACAATCTAACAACATTAATTTAAATCATTGTATCAGAAAATTTTGAAAACTATCATGAAAGTAAAATTTGGATTGTTAAGGGATTTGTTAATCAAAAACGATTAGTATAACTGTTGCTTTAATTTAATTATTATCATACTTATTTTCTTTATGAAACATGAATGATAAGCTTATTAGTTATGATATAGGTTATGATATACTTTGAAGCATGTGCATACAATCATTCATCGTGCATAAGTTAAGAATGATGTCAGACTAAATAAACCACAAAGGATTGTTTCATCAAATGCTGTACTGAAGATTGCACCGATCATTGATTCAATCAAGTGTTAATAACTTCACACTGACTATTGTAATACTGTACCATGCTCTCTTTTCCTCTCTTCTTTTTGGCTGTGTGGGGAGGCTGTGTCTGCTGAATGTTGCTATTCCTTATATGCAATTTCACTTTTTTTTTCAAAATACTTATTTAACAACAGCTTTCAATTGTGTGCATTTTTTAATATGCGATGTTTTCTTTTATTTAAATGAACTACTAATGAAAGTTGATGATTTTTTGTAGAATTAATGTGAACATTTAAGTGGATATCACATGTTTTATGTTTTAGTTCAATAAATCATATGCATAGGCTATAATGAAATAGTGCGGTCTTATTAACCTATGTTTTCAATGATTTTATAGACTAAGTTTACTAGGGATTGAAATATTAAAACTACCAATAGTAAGCAATCAAGAAGGAAAAAAAACAAGAAGACCGGTCGACAGAAAGGTTCGAATCGTAAAAAGCGTTGCCGGACTGTATAAAAAGAAGTGCTTTCCGGATTTCAGGTTTATTCAAATAATAATAAGAAACTGCACACGACAATATTGTTTAACTTTATTTAACTTTTCTTTTTTTTATAGTCACAACCTTCTTAAAAAGAAGATAAAAGTTTGCTATTTTTGTTAAAGTCTAGATTACGAACTCTGTTTCTTTAAATATTATTGTTAAACCAGATATAGAATTTGTGATGCTCCGTCTACATAAAATCCCATTACTTCATCTAAGACAGTGAAAATATATTGCGTAAAAGAGCAGTTATCCCAATTCTCTCGAGAGTCTAGACGTAGAAGTGGTAGATTTATATATTCATTAAAGAACGAGAGAAAATAATAACAGTAAATATTATGAAATATCAAATGTTATAAATCATTGTTGTGCATCAGCTAGGTTTATTTCCACTTGTTGTGATAAAAATCTTTGGCGGTCATTCAATAAAGTTATTTTCATGTACAAACTGATAGTGTAGCTTTATGTATTAAATATATTTAGTAAGAAAAGGAAATTATTTACAAGTTATTTTTCAGCAATTTACTCTGAAGCTATCTTTATGTCGAATTATTGTTATCGGACATATCGTAAAAATATCTATAATAGTTGGAAAAGGAATTTTAAAAGCCACCAAGCGAAAATGAAAAAAATGCAGGCCCGAGTTGATTGAGCCTAAAAGGTAAAACTTTATGAAAGTTAACAAAAGGGGCAAATATAATAGCGATTCTCAAGTATTTACAAAAAATATCAGGAGTTTATTCATCTTAGATATGTTCTTGCGTCTTTTTATTTAAGGGTTGTAAAAGAAATCTGAAGAAGGAAAGAACATGACCATAATAGACTTGTGCATTTTACTGTAGTACTACTTACTGATGAATAGTAATAAGAAACCGGTAACACGGAAGTATAATTAAGAAAAACAATAACATAGAAATACAAAAAAAACTGTCCTAGTACATGCAGTATAACAATTATCAAATGGAAAAACAATTTGTGTGCGAAATTTAAGCATTAATTTAAAAAAAAAGGTGCCAATACGACTGGCAATTGTATTTACCAGACGAATATGTGAAGTAAAAAAAACAACAACAGTGCAACCGTAACAATAAAAAAACGAAAGAACAATAAAAACTTTGCCAAACGCAGATAGTTATGATGATTCTGCAGTAAGTTTTATGTCAGAAATGCCTTTATGAAATGAAACCTGCAAATAGTTTTGCATATAACTGCTAGATCTATGTGTACACGAAATTGTTACGGCAAGAATGTAACGACGATAATATTTTACCAAGTTGCTGTAACTAACATAGATTTTACGAATGAAGATACTGTTTATTTTCCTAGAAATATTAACTATCTAATCTTTATAAAGCGATCAATTTTAAAAGTTTTTAAACGTTAAGAAATTGTAATTATCCTGTGTTTTACATTTTTTAAATTTGTTTCTCTGTTGTTTTTATTTATTAAAACAATTGGTTACTTATTATACTGACGTCAAAAGAAACTTATGTTAAATTCAAATTTACAAATTGCATGTTAACAAAAAGTATGTATAAAATTGGAACGATACAGAAAATATTAAAATGGTCCACGATGCATGGATGACACGCAAATCGTGAAGCGTTTCAAATGTTTAAAGAAAAAAAAAAGAAAGGAGAAAAAGAATGGGACCGAAATCTCATATATATAAATGAAATTGTATACTATTGTGGACGACAATTTGCTTAGTAGTTAATGCAAATGATGAACATAAAATGTAATTGTTGGTAATATTTACTAGTTACTGCATATATTAAACATAAAATGTTTGTAGTCTTTACCATTGCACGTTCCCAAGATAACTGATTATTGGAATAAAATTAACAAATCATGTATATATAACTGATCGTTGAACTTCTAAGCAAGTTTTTACAAGTGCCTACATGATTTGAATAGCATGAAGATAATAAATAGTAGGTTCAAGACACTAAGATGCTATGCATTTGTACGGTCTTATTATGATTGAACATCGATGTGCATTTCAGTGTCTGCAATGAAAATAACTGTACAATACTTATGATTACTTCCACATGCATGTAATTTACAACAGGTGCAGCTGTAAGCAGGTATTGTATTTCTATAACCCCACAAGCTACGTGCTCAACAGGTACCATTTCTTTCCGTGTTTAGAACATGTGACTGACATTCTATTCCAAAAGTGGTAACCTCTTAGCAACGCAACACAGGCAGCCGATTAAAAACGGATATTAATATTATTAACATCACACAAAAACATAATGGACCTCTAACACTGTTGTCTATTCTTATAAAAGACCGGGTTAATGAATTAGTACATAGTTAGATAGAAAGTTTTTCTTATGTGCAAAAGTTCATATACATTGTAATATAAGTGCAACTTTATATATACATGGTAACAAAACGTTATTTTAACAAATTATCAAAACACAAATATGTCAAAACACTTTGCAATACACATAGATAACTAGATTTTACAAAACGCTCTTGCTACTTATTTGACCGGCGTTAAATAGAAAGGAGTAACAAATGAATGGAAATGTCTTTTAAAGGTATTGTTTTACATTCATGATAAAAGTTGGTCGTATCATTTCACGAAATAACCAGAATTCAATGACGTCTTTATCGTTTTAAGTCTATTGACTAAAACAATCCCATAAAAGTCAACAATATACGCCAACCTTTAATATAAATTGAATTATGGTAAACAGAATAAATATTTTCTAGAAAACGAATTTAATGTACGATACTTAAATCTGTTTCTTTGTTCTGTACAAAACCGTTTCAACTTATTCTTTATTATATAGGTCCCTGTTTTCATTTTAGTGTTAGGCAATGATACCAGAACGAAAATGAGAAAGCGTCAGACTAGCATTGAAAAAGGGTGATATGCTTGTGTGTTGATTAGATAATCACGTTTGATATAAAAATAACATTGCAATTAGAGCTATCAATAAGGCTAAGGACGCACTGGATAAATTTGAAATGAAACAAGAAATATCTGAGAAAAAGATAAAAGGTATTGATAAAGGTTTTCAGGTCACTATATGAACAAGGAAATAAAAGTTCGAAGCAGATGAAGTTTTGAGTTGTGCTGCATTTCGTGGAGTTAAAGAAAACATGCGTAACAAAACGGCATTTATCTTCGTGTTCTATTTAAAGTATTTTATAACAAAAAAGTTCATTGGTTAACCAAATGTTAAAAAATCATTTTCATAAATACATCAACGTAATATATCTGAAAATGCCTTTCAGACTGATAAAATTCCGTTAGATCACGCTATCGCTGCATCCTTATACAAATATGTTGATGTCTTCACTCACTTTTCACGTACCAACAATTTTATTTGCATGGCACATTATTTTCAAATATAAATAAATGCTGAGAAACTGAATGCAAAATGGTAAAGACATGTTTGTTTCACTGTGAGTGATGATATGTGACACTCGGCTTTAAAAAAGAATGCTTCCTTGCCATGCAACAGACATGCAGACATAGAATAATGTTCACTGGGGAGTTAGCTTCTCTGTCTATTGCGAGGCGGTTAATATTCCTTTGCCATGTTGGATTACCACACAGTTCTGATTTAAAATGAACCGTAAACACTTGGTAGAAAATTTGTTATTTGGAAAACCTAAAGAAACGGATAAAATATTGGCCTGTTATTGTAAGTAGTAATTAACTTTAATAAGTATACATCTCAATTAACAATATGAATAGAGTGTGAAGATCCTTGGGTTTTTATTTTTAATCATCAGTCTTTGTGATTTGTATAATTTAATTACTATACTTTTAATCTTATTATTATAATAAAACATTAATGAAATAGATCTAATTAATAAAATTCGGTAGTTTTAATAAAAAGCTGTATTTGATTCTGCAAATAATCATAAAATGATAGTTGATTACAGTTCATTAATGTTTTTCACCTTACTTCCCTTTACCCTTAATTAAGACAATACATTATGTAACTCCGAATGTGTTGTATATTCTCTGAGAACAGTTACAGTAAGTTTTGGTAAGGTCATACAAACTTTTCGTGAAATAAAAACCAAAGTTTTAATAGCTTTAAAATCAGGATAAAAAGCTAAAACATTAATATACTTCTTAATGCATACTATGTAATGTAAGAAGCCGAGCCTTTACTTGCTTTATAAAAGGTTAAAGTTAAAAAGTGCAAACCCGCATATAAAAAGCGAAGCGAGAACTTTCGGATCAGAAGCTTCTCATGAACGCTAAATAATGTTTTTCCCATGAGAGGTTGAATGCAATTTTAAGATAATATATACCAATGCCATTGGATTTATTACTGACATGAAGGTGATACTTTATTTGTATATTTGAAACTAAATAATTTACAAACAATTGTTTTTAAATATTAAAGTTTTGTTAATTTATTATAAAATGACGAAAATGATTAGGATGACTGTTTAGATATACGTTAATAATAATAATAATAATAATAATAATAATAATAATAATAATAATAATAATAATAATAATAATTATAAAATTATTATTATTATTATCACTATTATTTAGGGATGGCAACGATAAGCAAAATTGGCATTCGAATATTCGGTAGTGCAAGTATTCGAATATTCGAATATTCGATAGTTATTATGTTAATTTGCGATCTCTTTGCTCAAAATGCTAGAGTTTGCTCTACGAGTCAATAAACAGGCACTTCCGGTTGTATAACGGCATTCCAATTATAAATAACGCTCAACGTTGTTATCAGGTTAAGCTAAAAAAAACAAAATCTCAATTTCTAACACTAAATGTTCATGTGATGTCAGCTTGCAGATTAATAACATGAAGTTACTATAAAAGGTCAGTCTACTTTCGTTTTCTTTGTACTTGCATTTTTGGGACAAAGTAATAGTATGGTAATATCGTTGTCGTCACGGTCTTAACGCCGATTGTCTTAATATTACACACATTGTTCATCATTTTGATTGGATGCGCATGATACCGATTATGCAAATTATCTTTATTATGACAATCATTGGAATTGGCTTATTTTTGCTTCATTCAATGATTTTTGTTTTCAATTTTAATTAAAATATGCACAGGTATTATTAATTTCGCACCTCTTGTGCAGAATTCTTTATGAAACGCCGGTATTGTTCTCCGGAATCGCCGATAATTGACGTTAACTGGTCACTCAAACTGCCAAAAACTGTTTATTGGGGGCCAATATATTGACTATGACACGTCTTATAATAACACCAGGTGTTTCTGTTAATTGCACATCGAATTTAGCATGTTTAGCGGGAACACAAAAAGTTCTTACTCGAAACAATTGAAATTTATTTGATTTTCTTTATATTTCATTTTACAAAATTTAATATTCGAATATTAAAAAAGTATTCGAATGTCCCGTTGGTATTCGAATATTCGAACATTCGAATATTCGTTGCCATCCCTACTATTATTAATGACATGTTTTACACCAGCACACAATACAATTTTAAGTAAACTTATTTTGTCAAACAGTGATCTGTCTTCCTACTATCCTTTCTAATATATATGGCTGTATATAAACTTTTTTCTTCGTAAGGTAAATATTTTCGAATTCCTTATTTAATCAATTTAAATATCACAGTAGCGTTGTTTGTGCCTTGTTGCGGCTGTAAAATGTCACCCCGTAATTCAATAAGTGCTGTTATCAATGACCATCTTTGAAGGCGTTTAGCACGAAAGATAAGTTTGTATGAATACTATTTTAAAAGCGCTCTTTCCGTCAGCGTGGACAGTAAATATGCATTTCAATTATTGCTCATGGCCAGGCTTAATCAACTGAGCTTGAAATTGTTATTATTTGTCATTTTAGGTATCTTTCAAAGTAAAGTATGCATTGAAATAACATTAAAAGCTAATTATAACTATAAAACTGCAGTAATTACAGAAATTGTAAAAAGTGTTGAACTTGCTGTAATCATTGGAAATCGGTGTAAGATTATAATTTTCTTTTTTGCAGACACACCAGATCTCGTGACGTACGTGATCGGAAAAAAGAACGCGACATTTCCTCTAGTTGAACAGACGCTATGCAAGCCATATTATAAGAACAGAATGTAGATGCTCCCTTGAGAGACTGTAAATATAGTTCTAAGATGGGAAAGTATTAGACATCCTGCTAGAATAAGAGTTTTGATATCAACATTAGTTTAGGCTGATATCTGTAATAAATAATCTTCTCAACACTCAAAAGTTAAAAGTCTGGCTTTATATAGGCCGGTGGCCAGGAACATGTTTGCTCCCCCCCTTAGGGAATTTTGTAGACATAATTTTTCTGAAAGCCTGTTATGTCCTGGATATTTTGCAGTTTGTTTGCACTCTGGCGAGTGGGGCATAAGGGTGTTACGGAGGTTTTAATATGTTACCCCTAAAATTTGTAGAAAAAAATTATGGATTTTGAACCTTTAATTCTGCTCTATTCCAGAAACGATTCAATAAAACTTATATTTTATATAAGGATGATGTATTCTCTGTTGATTGATGTAGTATCTGTTTCAAAATTTTTGCACTTACGTAACATATTTATTGTATAACATACATAACCCTAAAAGGATGAAATTTAAGTCAGAAACTTACCTGTAGGATTTTTATTTGTAATCAAACTTAGGCAATAATGCATGTTTTTGAAAGCTGGATTATCAAACAGTCTAAAACAGTGTGTTTTTCATAAAAATCACATTTGCAAAAGTAATAATTTTACCATAATCTTATATGTTACCATATCGCTAATTCAAACATTATATTCATGATGTGGGATAAACAAGCATAAAATATACAGTTTAATTTAATTATTGAGCTTTATAAATGTAAATGTTCTTGACACTTGCATGACTTCAAATTTTCAACATACATAACATATGTTACTCATTAAAATATGGCTTATTTCCTAGTTTTTATTTGTTTTTAATGGTGTTAGCTGATATCTATTTGAAGAAATTAATTATGTGTGCTCTGTGCAATGTCCTGATGTTTGTTAGCCCTGTGTATATTTCTAATTACATTGACAGTCGATTTTTAACTAATATTACTGATTGAATGAAGTATTTTCTCTAAAACTGATATTGTTGTACAAAGAACTGAACACATTTACAAAACTATATCACAACTATGCAATCATTTTAGATTAAACTATAAAATAATAATAGTAAGTAGTTTATAGTGTATACTATGATATGTTATGTTATGTTATGTTATGTTATGTTATGTTATGTGGTTAAAATGTTAAAGTATTTAAGCTTGTCCATTTTTAACCTTCAAATCTCCGTTACATACAAATCTTAAGTTATAATATTGACAAAGTACAATGCATTTATGAATTAAATGATTAGAGGGAAATTCTAAAAAAATAATTTTTAGAATTGGTTCCAATATAGTAAAAAGACAAGAGATAAAAATATTGCTTTGAAAAGTGTTACAAACAAAACTAATTTAAATTAATTATATGTTACCTAATTATTTAATTAATGTGTTTATAAAGATGTCTTAGAAAAAAGAAAACAAATTCTAAACCGTGTTATAGTTTGTATCTAGATTACCGTAAAGTCATTCATGATGTGAATATGAACTTTCTATAAACTATATTTACTAAAAACAAAGTTGAAAGCACCAGTTCTGGTCTTTTAGAGCAATAATAACTGACATTACTGTTAAATAAAACATGTGAAATAAGAAAATAAACTGTCCTAAATGAAACATTATTTTTCCATTGTTCAAAGAAAGCTTAAGAATTTGTTAAGAATTCCTTAAGATATTTGTAGAATGTTATTTTTTCTTAAAGACAAATAATTGTTAAAGAGGAACATCCTACTTTGAAAGACAATCTGTGTTATGCAGGTGATGGTAAGCTTATAGACAAGTTAATTTTGACTTTTGTATAATAATTATTAAGGTAAAAATTCTTTTACTTGAGAAAAAAAATTACTCTATGATGCTCATGCTGTTTCAATGTTTTACAAATTCTACACTGAACTATAGTATTTTAGATAAATAAAACTACTTTTAAAACATTGCTGACATCAGATAATTTAATCAGCTAATTGTGTAAAGTTTATATTAAGTAGCTTTTAAATTTGTTAGAGAACAACTTGAACATAATATAATATTGTATAAAAAAATCTATATCAAAATGCTAACTAATTGTTTGCAGTTTCTTGCTTTTCTTTTCTTATTATTTTTGCTGATTATTAAAGTAAAAATTGGTAACATATTATAAGATGACAAAAGACATAAATAGAACAATAAAACGATAAAAAATTGTTAATTTTGTTTATTCTTTCTTTTCTACATTGTGTTAGAACAAATTAATGTTATCTGTCTCATTTGAGAGTATCTGGACTTAGCTTTAGACTGGATGCAACAGCCCATAATTAGTGCAAACGTAAGCTGTACTACAATGTGGTCACTGAGCCATATTGATAGGTTTATTGTTAATTTAAAAAGATTTAAAGTAGGACGACCATCTACATCATACACATTTATTTCAAGACATATTGAGCAGTACACAGATCATTAACCTCTAAAGTTTAACAATATTTAAATTAAAAATACATTACTGTTTAATATCACCAGCACCTTAATTTCCTTTTGTAACATAATTTTTAATATATATTACATATTTAAATACAAGATACATAAAGTGCAGGAAGGTTGTTAACCTATATACTGGATTAAGATACTGGTTTATTAAAACAAAACTAGCACTGATTTGTTGACAGTTTTATCAAACGCAAATAATTTAATAGCTTTTTATTACTAACTTGAATTTTATAATTTCTCAGTCACCTTTCTTTGAGAACAATTGATTAAATTTATAACTAGAATCACTATTTCTTATGGATATTATTGTAACTTAAAACAGAAATTCATCTTAAAATGTCTTCTTTACTAACTAAGCGCAGGCTGATGTGTTTTGGTTCTTAAAATATATTATTGTCGCAATTTTATCATGAAAGAAGGTATTTAATTTATATCGCTATTGTGCAGTAACTAAAATTGGTTAATACGTTCTTTTGGGTAACATATTTAAAAATGGTCATTTATGATATGGTATTTATTTTTATTATGATATAAAGCTAACTAATCTTTAAAACTCACGAAGAGGTGTATTTAAACAAAAACAATTACACCAAAACTTCAAACTTATTAACCATAGGCATAAGTAAATGATAAAATATAATATAATTAAAGTCACATATAACTAAAGTTATCGATATTTTTAACAAAGTGTTTAAGAAAGTTTACCTTTTAATCACACAATATGTCTTTCAGAGTTTATTTCTTTATAATTTATTTTATTTATATATAATTTATTTGCTATCTTTGAGATGTTTTTATTTTTTACAATTTTTCTCAGATATTTAGGTTTTTGGAATTTCCAAATATATGTATTTATTTACATACATTAAACAAGAAGTGTGCCTCTATGTGACTTTATTACATTTAAATACTGCATTCTTATTAATATTAATAAATTAAACAAATAAAACAGAAATTACTTGCTAATGCAAGTAAGAAATGTTTCATACAACTTTTTAAACTAGGTTTTGATGTTAAGTAACATATTTTGATGACTATTTATAGACCTATACCTTAGGTTGCAGATGTTTTATTGCATTAAAAATTTATAAAAATCATCTTCCTGGTGTAGAACAAAATAGGTTTATTTCAGAACTTTTATAATTGCCAATTATTTCTTCATAGTATTTAATCTGAATTCTTTCCAGAACCATACTAAAATTAGTTGAATTCTTATAAGATATACTGATTCTTGTTTTTCAAGTAGAAAATGGTTGGAGTATATGTAATTCGATAAACCAAACGTTGAAATAACTAAAATTTTATAATAAGTCTTAATATTTTATTCACCGTGTACCTTACAGCTACAACAGGCGAAAGCTGAGTATCGAGTGTCAATATTAAAGATATATTTTTTGTTATTTTTTTATTGTATTTACTATTAAGCTTCAACGCAATAATTACCTTTAGTCTCAATAAAAAGGGGGTCACATTGAAATAAAATTCTACATCATTTATGATCAATAAAACAAAGATAAATATTCTCGTTTCAATAACATGAAATGATACAGATTTAAACCGAGAGTTGAACAAGCGGCACCACGGCTACAGCGCATAAGGCCAGAGAAAATAAATTATTAGATTCTCATCCGGATTTTTGGAAAAAAGGGGCGGGTGGGCACTTTTTAATTTTTATTTTTTATTAACGAAATACCTTATGAAGGTATTTCCGGATGGTCTAAAACCCGTTCTGTACGGAACAGAATATGTTTCGATTTTTTTACCAATAAATTTTTTGGGGGCGGGTGGTTTTGGACAGGGGCGGGCGGGGATGAGAATCTAATTTTTTTTCTCTGGCCTAACAAGATCTTAAAAACATCAGAGTAGTGGAAACTGTCTTATTCCGAAACACTTGCACATAAATGTTGAAATACCACTTATCGTATTCCTTTAACAGAATTCCGATAATCGGTACATATATTTCAGAATAACTATAACCTCTTTAATTAATGAGTATGCCAAGATGTAGGTAAAGCGGATTTAACTGCTGTTTAACCACACATTGCCTAAAGGTGTGTTTAATAGTGTCTGTTATAAATTATAATACAATTATTATTGACAGCTTCGTGTACTTAGCAAATGAAAATTTGTAGAATAATGTTTCCGTTAACTCAACAATTACATGTACTTAACAAATCATGTTCTTCTCTTGCACACCAAAATCTCCTCCACAGTTACTGCTGCAATTAATACAGTTGGCGTGCTGAATCAACTCTTTTTCAATCAACTCTTTAAGTGCTTAGCACAGCTTTTTACTTTGCCAACACTATTGACTCATAATAGCTTTCGCAACTGTGTAGTTTGATCAGGATCTAAAGTGTTCACTGTAAAACACCACTTTTAACAATTAATGCATGGGTTGTTTTAGAATAAAAGAAAAGTGTAGATCTCGTATATTTAGCGGGGAGTTGTATTAAATATTAACATCTTCCCTCGAAATCCTTTTTGCTAATTAACGACTGTCGTTGAATTCAATTACATGGCTTTAACCTAGCGATTTTAGAAGAATCCCGACTAAGCTGAAAAGACCCACAAACAAAATGACTGTATAAACATAAACATTCTAAAAATTACATAGCATTTGCGAGGTAACAATTGTTTTCGCTAACATTATTATTTATGCAAACAGAGAAGAACATGACTGTCAACTTAGCCATCATCGGTTATACAGTCATGTTATGTATTACAAAAATGTATTTGTAAATTATACGCTGCACCGTGCTGAACGCTATTACATCTTCCGGTAGATAGCACGTGCTTTTCTCCGGTAGCTACAATAGTTTCTGCAACAAAAACATAATAGATATAGACATTAATGTCCATATAGCCACGCGGTGAAGAGAGTAATGTGAGCAGAATTTTGTTTCCGATATAATGTTGGGTAGCTTGTTAGGCTTACATGCGTCTACCTTAATATATACTAATTGTTCGGATATGATTTACTTATATAATGGATTTGCTTCTTATGTAAGTACTAGTTGCATTTTACAGGTTTTAGTTTAAAAATTAAATAATACATTATATAAAGATAGAAGCTTAATAATGAAAATAGTAGATATGAGTTTTAAATTTATTTAATATTATCTAAATCAAATACATCTATTTATGTTTGTGATTTATAAAATTTTATTTTTAATTTCGGTATGAAAAAAACATATGATTTAGCTACTTTATTTTTAATTTCGTTCAGAAAAAAGTAAAACTATTAAAGGTTTATTAACAATGGCGATTTAATTGACAAGTAATTTACGTATGATTACACAGATAATTCCAAAAAACAGAACATTGCAATTACGCTATCCAGTTATTTATAGAAATAACTTAAATTAAAAGAAATTGCAAACTTTGAAACACTAGATCATCATATTTTCCTCACGTTTGTATACATATGTGCAATACACTTTTACATTACGTTTTCATGAGAGTCGTACCATGCGAAAATATGTTTTCTAGAAATGGACGTCATGCAGGAAAATGACGTCATGGAGTTCAGCAGAAAAAAAAAGTTTAATACGAATTTCGCTGAAACATATATAATCTATGCAGAAGTTGTTATATAATGATATTATTGTTATAATAAAAAGATATCTAGCTACTGTGTGTTAATTCCAAACGTAGTTACAACAAAAATTGTCAAAATTATCACGGAAGGAACGCTTTCCCATAGCGTTCCAAGAATCTTATGACGTTAAGTCTTAAACAAAAATTGTTGGCACCATCTCGTGCAATTTTACTCCACTTTTGCTCCAGCCTATTATGGTAATGCACATGTCATTAATTTATGTCATTGATCCTTAAACATAAGCAATACGTAAAACACGTTAAACGGAGTTATATTTTTTTCTTGTTACAATTTGTCTCTTTGAAAAAGGCACTTGAAAAGCAAACACTCTGCCTTGGGGATCTCGATAGCGCATAACCAGAAAAATAACATGTATTAGCGTGATGATAGAAATGCCATAAAGCATGCGAGACTTATATCACGTCTCCCAAAACATTTTAAAGTGCGTCATTTGCGAAGACGATCTAATATGATGGCTTTAGAAATCTCTAAAGCAATAGGATGTTGGCTGTCTGTAATTATTATTTCCGTGTCTTGCGCTCGTAAACTGCAGCCATACTTGTTATCAGTCGTTAACTAAATGACTGTTTTTTATGACGTTTAATAAGTGCACTGTACTAACTGACAGAAAAAGCACCTATTGCAAATAAGGTGAAATAATGATATTAGGACGTTAATAAAAACAACCACATACCGCCAATAGAAAAGACAATTGCGAGAGAAAGAGAATTAGTAGAAAAAGTATTGTAGAGTATGAGAGAGAGAGAGAGAGAGAGAGAGAGAGAGAGAGAGAGAGAGAGAGAGAGGACATGTGTGACTATTATAAAACAAAACACGCAAAATGTAAATGTGTGCTACTCTGCTTTCTCAATACTTCAATGTTAATTAACTGTAACTCAAGGATACCTTGCTATATACAAATACTATTAAGCCTCTGTATTCAAATATTTGTACAAGATGTTGATTCCTTGCGTCCAATTATTATAACCATTATAAACGCTTATAATGACAATAGATGTTTTAGTTTATTTTCTTATAAATAATTTGTTGAAAACGGGAAAAGAAAATGGATTTAATCTTCAAACATGCTGCACACTCGTCTTGTTAGGACCCTTCATTACTCTTAAGAATCCCTATTCATACTAAAGTACAAAATGCTTAATGAGTATTGCAACTTGATGTCCGCCCGTTAAATGCAATAATTACACGTATACCTAGTATATGTTGTACCTGTAACAAAACTGACCAATGTTTTTAGCGTAAGAACATAGCAATGTCTGCGATGTAGGATAACCACAGAAATGATGTAACATGTAGCGACGTTCTACCTAGAAAATGTTTGGCAATATACAGAGTATAATAATTACAACAATTTATATGCGAGCTTTTGTTTTCTGATTACACCATTTTCTTTGTTGTTCTTTTTTCTTTAAACAATCTGAAGCGCATTTCCAAGTCAGTGATATATGGTTGTGCAATCTTGAGTTGTTTTTTTTCTATTCTTTGTGCAATGTTGTGTTTGTTCTTTCCAATGCGGTATCCCCTCGGGTTCTCACTTTCGTTAATTGTTTGTGGCGTCTATTTTGAACTTGATTATTGTAATATCATGCTCTCTTCTCATCTCTACTCTTTGGCTGTGTGGGGAGGCTGTGTCTGCTGGATGTGGCCATTCCTGATATGCATATTTCACTTTGTTTAGATATTCAGCACAATAAGCTGCACAACATCATTGTTTTTACAAAATTAATTGAAACCGTCTCTTAAAATTGAACTAAATGGCATCAGGTGAAAACATAACTTATTGAAGATGTGATCACTTATCTTTGAAGCATCTGTTGGACCGTTATTCCTTAAGGATTCTGTCGGCTTGGTTCGGAAATAGCAGGGGGTGGGTGGAGGAGGAGGAATGAATCAAAATCGACATACGTAAATATCTGAGCAATTTTCATTCCTAATTCAGTTCAACTATTGAAATCACAAGAATGCTAAGTATGAAAATGAATGAATATTGAATAATTAAAAATGTTTTCCAGCCCATCAACCGGAATTTTTTCGAATCACTTATCAAAAGAAGACGACATCATTAGTCCATAAAATTCGTATATAAAACTGAAAAAAGACACGCATTTAGAATAACATTTTTTTTACTTCTTAGGACTGTCCCGGAAAATTTATTCACGTTCCAATTCGTGCAGTATGGAGGCCTGTGCAAAAGTTCATAAATAAATCCGAATTTTCTCCGTGAAATACAATTAAACTAAAATCTTGTGACAGTTTTTTTTTGTTGCGACTGGAAAATTTCACACATTCCTGGATGTATCATTATATGCATTTGCCCGTCGAACCTATAATGAAATACAACATATAATTATTTATAGTGTGGTTTCACCATATCAATAACGTTTGAAGGTACTGTATATACCTTAAATGTTTACACGGAACCACTGGCAATTCATTAACTAAGTAGTTGTATAAACACAAACTGCAGTTTGCCGATTGAATTTATGTTATAAATGTATTAACAGACAATCGGTACATCCAATTATCGCTTCCGCGCCCGCAATATCATGGTAAATTAAGCTTATTAGTGACGTGTCTGTATTTATATAATAGCATTTATTTTATCACATCATAGACAAAAGAGAGTTATCTTTAGCGAGAACATGGTTTTGGCGATATCAAAAATATCAATACTCAATAATTAATGAAATTGCGAGAAAAGTTTTAAATACTATTATTTGATTTTTTTTAATTTCCTTAATATATTTTCTTTGGCTTCGAAAGTCCTTTTATATATGTGTGCCTCTTAGCAATCAAAGTCATTGAAGAGGAAAGTTGGTCTCTTATAAATTTTGAAAGTAGTTCGCTATATTTGAGGACAGTCTTCGTATGATAACATTTGCTGCCAGATGTATTGTTCATTTTGCTCAAAATTATGAAGAAGAAAAAACACAAATACTCAGTGAGTGAAAATATGTCATTTAAAGAACTAAAATGACTAGAATACTAACAAAATAAGTAAACTTACAATTTTACATATATCAAAAATGACTAGATAATAATAACTACTTCAACTTAGAATTCTACACAGATCAAAGAATACTAATCAGTTTTTAATATAACAATTTTTGAGCAAAGGTGAGTACATGAAAACTGCTCACAAGTAAAATTGAAAGAATCAGAAACAATATCTATAACCTTCAACATAACAAATTATGGATTTCTTGTAAAGCATGAAAATTCCTTGCTACACCATAGAAAAAGACTTCTTAATCATTACACAACAAGTATTACAATTTTGCTGAAATAAAGAAAGATACAATTTGGCTGAAATAAAGGCAAAGAAATTGGTAAGTAAATGAACATGTTTCATATTAATAGTATAATGGAGGAAGTCTAAAAAGCATATTTTTGGAGGTGGAGGGGTGGTGGTGGAACTCGAATTTTGTTTCATTTCTTTGTTCTTTGTTGTTATCTTTTTTGCAAATGGCGCCTAGTGTTTACTGCGCATGATCAACTTGATTTAAGGATGTTTGGTACTAACAGAAATGCTTTTATGCTTTTTAGACTCGCTTACTGCAGACTTCCCCCAAACCTGTTTATCTGCGATAAATCGTAATAATATGTCCGCTGTAGTAAGTTATGACTATGATACGCTTTTCTACCTCCAATGTTCTCTTTCTTTCTAATCAAAATTTATATTATGAACATGTAGCTAACTTTTTTGTTTTATTTAGATGTATTACATCTCAATTATATCATTGTCGATATATTTTTCAGCACTTCGCCGTTAACTTTTAACCTTTTCTACTCTCAATACTGTATAGACGTGATAATTTTGCTTAAACGTTTATCATCCTTATTCTTCATGATATCATATCTGGAACGTTCGATTTAATTCAAAAGTCCAAAGAATGTTTTAATATTTAGAACCGACACGTATTATTACCTGTTTGACTTGAAATACCATATTAATTGCTCATAGCTCTAACCCATTGCACAATGAAACAGTTTTTGAAGTTGTACACAGCAATTCATTATTTAATATATTTTTTTTATATTCAGAAATGTCATTTAATCGTTAAATTCGATTTGGCAGTATGATGTGGTCGACGTATTATACTGTATTTACTATCCATAAACATTATCCAACATTAACAAAAACAACAAAAATAATAATCTGAATGGTTCAACGTTGTGTTTTTTCAAAGGTATCTTTAACCCTTGTGGTTAAAACTAGGTTCTATGCTGCATTAATTATAAATTACACTTGCAATGCCAGGTTCTTGATAACAAGCACAAACATGCCAACCCATCGATCTACATGACAATATTGCTCGTATTTTATGTATAACACACATGAAGATAATAGCAGTGTTAAGCAGTGTTAAGCAAAAAGAATAGGTAATTGACCAGGACACGTTACATAACCTACAGTAGTTCATGCCCAGCTGATATACATTTTTTTCTGATATTTTTCAAGACCACGAGTGTCACATCATCTAGAAAATGTTTTGCCACTCCACATAGCAAAAGTACGTTTTCAAAAAAAAATGGAATTTATATTATTGACTTCATAAAAAAGATCATACGGAATGACTCCCCGACAACCGTGAGTTGAGATAATTCCATTCAATGTTGAAATCAAAATCTTGATCACATGATTTACATTTTTCCACGATAAACACATATGTTGCCGAAGCCATTATGTTAAATACATTAGCAGTGTTTAATGGTGTTTTGCTAATGCAAACAAAAATACTTACAGAGCTTCAACTTAATTTTGTCGTTGTCACTGATGACAAAAACAAACAAATAAGGACGGATCCTATTTATGAATAGAAATATAGTACGAATAATACGTCCATTACGTCATAGAGCCTATCCGTATTTAATGGAAAGATTTATCTGTATGATTTACGATTATGAGTTAATGTTAGTTGCCCAAAGTTGAGTTGCATTATCAATAATACTTCAAACTGTCTATGGGAGACTGTAAAGTTCGATATGTTCCTAGTTTCATTAACAATAAATCAACAGATTTACTTAGGGCAGTGACAATATAGCAACATTTGGAGTCTTCAGTAAATTCAGTATAATCGACGCAACCCATTAAATTATAACCTGTATTTGACGGAGAGATTATAAGTTCTCAATTGTCCATTTTTCAACTATTTAATATATCTTTAAAGGCATACATTCGAAGGTTATTGTACCGATAAATTTCTTATACTGGAGTTGAAAAATTTGCCTTTCAAATTCAAACGTTTTATTTTTTGAAACGATTCATCTTGATAATTTTGTTTAAAAACATAAACATTAATAAAAAATGAACATTGTAAGAAAATAACAGTTTACCTACAAAGAAGCAACTTTTGACCGGCAGACCTATGGCACTTTGATCGATCCATTACTAATATCAATTATATAAGAAAACATATTGTTTATTGTCTACAATGTTTTATAAACAACACGTTTATAATTATAGTAATATTTGACTTCATCATGAATATTTGTTTATAATTGTTAGTTAGATTTTCAACACAAGTTCTGAAAAACTTCACCTGAAACAGTTCACCAGCATTTCTTTAAAACTACAGCACGTTTTCACAAACCAGAACAGGAAACGAGAGTGAAACAACACATATAAAGTGTTAAAATTATATATCAAAGAACAATAAAAATATTGACAGCACTTTTGATATATAATTATTGATTAATGTTTAATAATTTTTTTTATATATTTATAGAAAACAAACATAAACGTCATGCCCTCAAATACTTTACGACTGATTTCGATTTTCCTTATAAATGTGTTTGCGTGTGTGTGTGCCTTCCGCTCAGCATGTTGACTGTCAAATAAATCGTGATGTTAATTGTTATGAGCATGATAATGGCAAACAATGTAATCGGTTATGATGTGTAACTATTTATTAAAGCGAATAGATAAATTAGGAATTCATCGTTTCCACGCGTTAAGAAATTTTAACCCAGTTGTACGCCCATATCATTATCAATGTCTTGCACGTACTCATTAAATAATAATTAATAATTGAAAATCGATAAACAGAAAAAAGTATAACTTGTTCTTGTGCATCTTAAATAACATTTTTGTAGGTATCCTACTTTTACCACAAATATTTTCCTATTTTGTTATTATTATACTATTAAATAGGTTGATAATTTATAAATGCGATCAGAGAGAAGAGCCGCGTATTAAGCACACTTAAAAACTAAAAAAGCCACACGTCTGAACTTAATTGGCGTGTGCACCGAGGCTTTCTGAACATCGCTCTTCATGACACTCGTAGTTTCATCGTTATTCAAGGCACCAATTTCGTAATTTTAATTTCGTATAATTATACTGAAAAGCAATGATCTTTAAAGCGAAGATAACTGCCCTGTTGTGGTCTTTACTACATTACAACAATTATTGTAATTGTTAAATGCATAATAACAATTATTGTAATATTTTGCTACATTATAACTATCATTTTGCACAAGAGCTAAAGTGCAACATGTCATTTTAGCAATGATTTATTAAGAAGGTCGAAACAGAGACATTTGCATTTGTCAAACGAAGATACTTTTGATGAAGTTCCATTAGAGTTTGTCAGAATTAATTTCAAGAAAAAGAGCCTGTCAAGATCTCAAACAACGTGGAATATGCATTAAAGGATTGGCCACGTGCAGATAAATGCTGTTTACGCAATAAACAAATAAATGTTAAAACAGAAGTGTATATAGTCGTACATTAATTACGATAACGCTAAAATAAGGATTTTTTCCTTTGCCGTAATACGATGTTGAAGAGATATTTTACTTATTTCAGTTGAACTTACACAAACAACAAAAATGTTTTAAGGCCGAAACATTTTCAATGACAAAATATTTGACACATATTTTACATAAATATTTATTGACTGAACGCACTTGCTTGTAGATGACTGTGTTGGAGTGTGATTAAATATGAAATTTAAATTCGAACATGTAATAGCCATATGAGCACCTTTTGGGGCAAGAATGAGGTTGGGCACCCTAGAACCTGGTTTACACCCCCAGTGGCAAATTGTTTTGTCACTGGCCGTTCCAAGGCGGAAACCCTTAAGGTTCTCTTTTTCGTAAATTGTTTGTGGTGTCTGATTTGGAATTGAAGTTCTTATAACCCCATGCTCTCTGTTCTTATTTTCTTTGAGGCTGCGTATCGTGGCGATTCCTGATATGCATATTTCACCTTTTTGATAATGGATACATGAAATAACATTTTACGTTGTCCCAATAAATCGTAGACTATTTGAATTGAAAGAAAACTAAATTGAAATTTCGAAATATTCAGATTACTTTAAAAGAATATTTATAACAAATTAGCCGGTTCCGTAACAAACAGGGCTGTAAAAATATTGGTGATTTTCTAGACAATTTGATTTAATGATCGAATAAAGGCAAAATGTCGAATTTCAAATCTGTTACTAAGCCTGGTCAAACATTTTTGGCACTAACAGAAAACTGTTATTATAATACTACCTACTTTTGTTAAATATTCTAAAAAGGTTGTTACCCTGTTGTGGATATTACAAAACTCATTATCTTAACAATCTTACGACATTAATTGAAATTATTGTATCAGAAAACTATGAAAACTATCATGAACGTAAAATTTGGATTGTTAAGGGTTTTGTTAATCCAAAACGATTAGTGTAACAGTTGTTTTAATTTAATTATTATCATACTTATTTTCTTAATGAAACATGAATGATAAGCTCATTAGTTATGATAAAGTTTGAAGCATGTGCATACAATCATTCATCGCGCATCAGTTTAGAAAGATTTCAGACTAAATAAACCACACAGGATTGTTTCACCAAGTGATGTACTCAAGCTTGCACCGATCATTGATTCAATCAAGTGTTAATAACTTCAAACTGATTATTGTAATGCCATGCTCTCTTTTCCTCTCTACTGTCTTGCTGTGTGGGGAGGCTGTGTATGCTGGATGTTGCCATTCCTTATATGTTTACTTCACCTTTTTTTCAAAATATGTATATAACAACACCTTTCAATTGTGTGCGTTATTTTAATATGCGATGTTTTTTATTTAATGAGCTAATATGTTGATGTTTTTTTGTAGAATTCATGCGAACATTTAAGTGGATCTCACATGTTTTAAGTTTTAGTTCAATAAATCATTTGCAAGGGCGATAACGAAATAATGCGGTCTTGTTAACCTATGTTTTCAATGATTTTATAATTTACTAGGGATTGAAATATTAAAATAACAAATACTAAGCAATCAAGAAGGAAAAGAAAAACTACAAGAAGACCGGTCGACAGAAGGGTTCAAAACGTAAAAAGCTTTGCCAGACTGTATTAAGTTTAGTTAGTTTAAACATATTTTATTGCCATAAATAGCATACAATATACATGCAGTTCGATATGAAGAAATAATCTATTTACGCAAATGGGTCAGGCCACGAGTTATACCAACATCAGCAGACGGCCTTTCCCATCTCATTACATTAAAATTATGCAATACCAGGCGAGAAGTAATTATTTAAAGAGAAAAACTATACCTACAAATTATTTTGACTGTATTAAAAGAAGTGTTTTCCGGATTTCAGGTTTATCCAAATAATATAATAATAAAAATACTGTGTAAACGACAATATTGTTTATTTTATTTTACTTTATTTTTTTCTTTTTATAGCCACAACCTTCTTAAAAAGAAGATCAAAGTTTGCCAAAAATTAAATATAAACACGTCATGTACAAATTATTTTTTATTAAAGACTAGATTACGAACTCTGTTTCTTAAAATATTATTGTTAAACCAGATATTGAATTTGCGATGCTCCGTCTACATAAAATCCCATTACTTCATCTAAGACAGTGAAAATATATTGCGTAAAAGAGCAGTTATCCCAATTCTCTCGAGAGTCTAGACGTAGAAGTGGTAGATTTATATATTCATTAAAGAACGAGAGAAAATTATAACAGTAAATATTATGAAATATTAAATGTTATAAATCATTGTTGTGCATCAACTAGGTTTATTTCCACTTGTTGTGATAAAAATCTTTGGCGGTCATTCAATAAAATTCTTTTCATGTACAACATAGTGCAGCTTTATATATTTAATATTTTTAAAAAAGAAAATGAAAACATTTTCAAGTAATTTTTAGCAATCTATCTTTATGTTGAAGGGTTGTAAAGGAAATCAGTGCCCAAGATCATAAAACTAAATCTGGAGATCAGTCTCAAATCTCAAGCATCTGATTGGCTGAAATGGCGACCAGTCGCCATTTCAGCCAATCAGATGCTTGAGATTTGAGACTGATATCAAAACTTAGTTTTATTATCTTGGGCCCTGAAGAAGGAAAGATTATGATCATTATAGACTTGTGCATTTTACTGTAATTCTAGTTATTAATGAATTGTAATAAGAAACCCGATAACATGGAAGTGTTGTTAGGAAAAACAATAACATAGAAAAATAAAAAAAAACTGTCCTAGTAGATACAGTATAACAATTATCAAATGGAAAAACAATTTGTGTGCGCATTTTAAGCATTATTTCAAAATGGTCTCAATACAACTGGCAATTGTATTTACCAGACGAATATGTCATCTTTATAAAGCGATCAATTTTAAAAGTATTTAAACGTTAAGAAATTGTAATTATCCTTTGTTTTACATTTTTTAAAATTTGTTTCTCTGTTGTTTTTATTTATTTACACACTTGATTTCTTATTATACTGACGTCAAAAGAAACTTGTGTAAAATTCAAATTTACAAATTGCATGTTAACAAAAAGTATGTATAAAATTGGAACGGTACAGAAAATATTAAAATGGTCCATGATGCATGGATGACACGCGAATCGTGGAGCGTTTCAAATGTTTAAAGAAAAAAAAAGAAAGGAGTAAAAAGAATGGGACCGAAATCTCATATATTTAAATGAAATTGTATACTATTGTGGACAACAATTTGCTTAGTAGTTAATGCAAATAATGAACATAAAATGTAATTGTTTGTAATATTTTGTAGTTACTGCATATATTAAACATAAAATGTAAATATTTGTAGTGTTTACAATCACTACATGTAGTTGACACTAATACGTTCCCAAGTTAACGGATTTTTTAGAATACAATTAACATATCATGTAGATATAACTGATCGTTGAACTCATTAGCAAGTTTTTACAAGTGCCTACATGATTTGAATAGCATGAAAATAATAAATATTAGCTTCAAGACACTAAGATGCTCTGCTTTTGTACGGTCTTATAATCATTGGACATCGACGAGCATTTCAGTGTCTGAAATGAAAATAACTGTACAATACTTATGATTACTACCACATGCATGTGATTTACAACAGGTGCAGCTGTAAGCAGGTATTGTATTTCTATAACCCCACAAGCTACGTGCTCAACAGGTACCATTTTTTCCGTGTTCAGAACATGTGACTGACATTCTATTCCAAAAGTGGTAACCTGTTAGCAACGCAACACAGTCAGTCGATTAAAAACGGATATTAATATTATTAACATCACACAAAAGCATAATGGACCTCTAACACTGTTGTATATTCTTATAAAAAAAGCCGGGTTAATGAATTAGTACATAGTTAGATAGAAAGTTTTACTTATGTGCAAAAGCTCGTATACATTGTAATATAATTGCAACTTTATATATACATGATAATAAAACGTTATTTTAACAAATTATCTTTGATCAAAACACTTTGCAATACACATAGATAACTAGATTTTACAAAACGCTCTTGCTACTTATATGACTGGCGTTAAATAGAAAGGAGTGACAAAATTGAATGGAAATGTCTTTTAAAAGTATTGTTTTTCATTCATGATAAAAGTTGGTCGTATCATTTCACGAAATAACCAGAATTCAATGACGTCTTTATCGTTTTAAGAACTCCATTGACTAAAACAATCCCATAAAAGTCAACAATATACGCCAACCTTTATTATAAATTGAATTATAATAAACAGACTAAATCTTTTCTAGAAAACGAATTTATTGTGCGAGACTTAAATCTGTTTCTTTGTTCTGTACAAAACCGTTTCAACTTATTCTTTATTATATAGGTCCCTGTTTTCATTTTAATGTTAGATAATGATACCAGAACGAAAATGAGAAAGCGTCAAACTAGCATTGAAATAGGGTCATATGTTAGATAATCACGTTTGATATAAGAAGTTAAAGAAAACATGCGTAACAAAACGGCATTTATCTTCGTGTTCTATTTAAAGTATTTTATAACAAAAAAGATCATTGGTTTACCAAATGTTAAAAAGCCATTTTCATAAATACATCAACATATATCTGAAAATGCTTTTCAGACTGATACAATTCCGTTAAATCACGCTATCGCTGCATCCTTATACAAATATGTTGATGTCTTCACTCACTTTTCACGTACCAACAATTTTATTTGCATGGCAAATTATTTTCAAATATAAATAAATGCTGAGAAACTGAATTCAAAATGGTAGACATGTTTGTTGCACTGTGAGTGATGATATGTGACACTCGGCTTTAAAACAGAATGCTTCCTTGTCATGCAACAGACATGCAGACAAAGAATTATGTTCATTGGGGAGTTTGCTTCTCTGTCTATTGCTAGGCGATTAATATTCCTTTGGCATGTTGGATTACCACACAGTTCTGATGTAAAATGAAGCGAAAACACTTGGTAGAAAATGTGTTAGTTGGAAAAACTAAAGAAACGGATAAAATATTGGCCTGTAATTGTAAGTAGTAATTAACTTAAGTATACATCTCAATTAACAATATGAATAGAGTGTGAAGGGTTTTTATTTTTAATTATCAGTCTTTGTGATTTGTATAATTCAATTAATATACTTTTAATTTTTATTATAATAAAACATTAATTAAATAGATCTAATTAATAAAATTTGGTAGTTTTAATAAATAGCTGTATTAAATTCTGCAAATAATCATAAAATGATAGTTGATTACAGTTCATTAATGTTTTTTCACCTTGCTTCCCTTTACCCTTAACTAAGACAATACATCATGTAACTCCGAATGTGTTGTATATTCTCTGAGAACAGTTACAGTTAGTTTTGGTAAAGTTCATAAAAACTTTTCGTGAAATTAAAGCCAAAGTTTTAATAGCTTTAATATCAGGATAAATAGCATAAACATTAATATACTTCTTAATGCATACTATGTAATGTATCTGCCGAACCTTTACTTACTTTATAAAAGGTTAAACTTAAAAAGTGAAAACACGAATATAAAAAGCGAAGCGAGAACACTCGTTGAACAGAAGCTTTTCATGAACGCTTTAATGCGTTCTGGATGCTCAGTATAGAGTTCTTCCCATGAGAGGTTGAATGCAATCTTAAGATAATAAATACCAATGCCATTGGAAATATTACTGACATGAAGGTGATATTTATTTGTATATTTGAAACTAAATAATATTAAAAACAATATATTTTATAAAATTGTTTTTAAATACTAAAGTTTTGTTCATTTATTATAAAATGACTATAATGATTAGGATGACTGTTTATTGTTATAGATATACGTTTATCTTATTATTATTATTATTATTATTATTATTATTATTATTATTATTATTATTATTATTATTATTAATGACATGTAATGGTATTAGTAGTACTTCCCACGCCACATACCACAGCGTTAAGTGCAGGTCAATTTTTACACTAGTAAGGTCAGCTATTGTAAAAGAGTGATCTGTCTTCTAACTATCCTTTCTAATCAAGACAAACTTACAAAATAAAACATAAGTATTGTTATTTATTTAGAAAACTAATATATATGGCTATATATTAACTTATTTCTTCGCAAGGTACATATTTTCAAAGTCCTTATTTAAATATATATAGTATTTAAATATCGCAGTAGCGTTGTTTGTGCCGTATCGCGGCTGTAAAAAGTCACCCCGTAATTCAATAAGTGCTGTTATCAATGAACATCTTTGAAGGCCGTTTAACACGATAGATATTTTTGTATAAATATTGTAAAGCGCTCATTACGAGGCTAGTCAGCGTAGACAGTTAATATGCATTCCCATTATTGCCCATGAACAGGCTTAATCAAACGGATTTCAATTATTGCCCATGAACAGGCTTAATCAAACTGAGCTTGTAATAGTTAGATTTTGTCATGTTGGGTATCTTTCAAAGCTCCTTTTCAATCTATTTTCATATTATATTAAAGTGTAAAGTATGCATTGAAATAACGTTAAAAGATAATTATAACTGTAAAACATGCAGAAATCACAGAAATATTGTTGAACTTGCTATTATTATTGGAAATCGGTGTAAGATTAGATTCATAAGAATTTTCTTTTATGCAGACACACTAGAGATATATTAATTAGAATTCCAGATCTCGTGACGTACAGCACGTGATCGGAAAAAAGAACGCGACATTTCCTCTAGTTGAACAGAGTCTATGCCAGCCATTTTATAAGAACAGAATGTAGATGCTCCCTTGAGAGAATGTAAATATAGTTCTAAGATGTGAAAGTATTAAGAATCCAGCTAGAATAAGAGTTTTAATATAGACATTAGTATAGACTGACATTTGTAATAATAATCTTCTCAAGACTTTAAAGTCAAGAGTCTGGTTTTAGAAGATCTTAAAATGAAATAACAGAAAAGGCAAATATTACGTCAAAGCTCATTATTAAACGCAAAACATCTTATTAAACATAATGTTAAAATTTCCCATGACAGAGTTTCCTAATGTTTGCCTCAGACTTAGTGGAGTAATGAATAATAACAGCCAGCCAAAGCCGTTATAGATTTGCGTCACTCATGGACTTTAAGACAGCTAACCTTGTTTTCTCATGATTCAATAAACAAGATTAACACAAGAACTGCAACATTGAAAACAACTTGACAAATTGCGTGTTGATATTGGTTCAAAAGGCGGGTGCAGGTGTAACGGTTATTAAACTGAGATTGGAAACCAGTCTCAAATCTCAAGCATCTAATTGGCTGAAATGGCGACAAATCGCCATTTCAGCCAATCAGATGCTTGAGATTTGAGACTGGTTTCCATGCTTAGTTTTATAACCTTATGCACATGTTTTTTTTTCAGAATGGCTTTGTTGTGGACTCTTCAGGTTTGATAACTTTTAATTTGATGATGATGATAATTGCTTGAAATCGTCTAAATACTTGAATTTTAAGTTTACTTTGAATAATTTAAACGTATTTAATCTGAATTCTTTCCAGAACCATACTAAAATTAGTTGAATTCATATATGATATACTGATTTTTGTCTTTCAAGTAGAAAATGGGTGGATTATATGTAATTCGATGAACCAAACGCTGAAATAATTAAAATTTCATATTAGTTCATATCACATGCTACAAATGTCCTTAATATTCTATTCACCATGTATATAGCAGCTACGACAGGCGAAAGCTGAGTATCGAATGTCAATTTTAAAGAATTGATTTCTGTTTTTATGCCCCCGCCATATAATGGCGGAAGGGCATATAGTGTTCACCCTGGCTGTGGGTGGGTGGGTGGGTGGGTGGGTGTGTGTGTCAGTGTGTGTGTATGTTCGAAAATCGTGTCCGCTCTGTAACTTCTGTTATTTCTTATTGGATTTTAAAATAACTTGGTATGAATGTTCACCATATCAAGACGGTGTGTCGCGTACAATACCCATGCCCGTAGGTCCAAGGTCAAGGTCACTGTTACTAAAAATAGTATTTTCTTATCCGGGCTGTAACTTCCTTATGATTAGAGGGATTTGAAAATAACTTGGCACAAATGTTCACCATGACAAGGCGGTGTGTCGCGTACAACACCCATGCCTGTAGGTCCAAGGTCAAGGTCACTGTTACTAAAAATAGAATTCTGTTGGAAAAATCTTGTCCGCTCTGTAACTTTGTTATTTCTTAATGGATTTTAAAATAACTTGGTATAAATATCCACCATATCAAGACGGTGTGTCGCGTACAATACCCATGCCTGTAGGTCCAAGGTCAAGGTCACTGTTACTAAAAATAGAATTTTCTTGTCCAGGCTGTAACTTCCTTATGAATGGAGGGATTTCAAAATCACTTGGCACAAATGTTCACCATGACAAGGCGGTGTGTCGCGTACAACACCCATGCCTGTAGGTCCAAGGTCAAGGTCACTGTTACTAAAAATAGAATTTTGTTGGAAAAATCGTGTCCGCTCTGTAACTTTGTTATTTCTTATTGGATTTTAAAATAACTTGGTATGAATGTTCACCATATCAAGATGGTGTGTCGCGTACAATACCCATGCCTGTAGGTCCAAGGTCAAGGTCACTGTTACTAAAAATAGAATTTTCTTGTCCGGGCTGTAACTTCCTTATGAATGGAGGGATTTCAAAATAACTTGGCACAAATGTTCACCATGACAAGGCGGTGTGTCGCGTACAACACCCATGTCTGTAGGTCCAAGGTCAAGGTCACTGTTACTAAAAATAGAATTTTGTTGGAAAAATCGTGTCCGCTGTGTAACTTTGTTATTTCTTATTGGATTTTAAAATAACTTGGTATGAATGTTCACCATATCAAGATGGTGTGTCGCGTACAATACCCATGCCTGTAGGTCCAAGGTCAAGGTCACTGTTACTAAAAATAGAATTTTCTTGACCGGGCTGTAACTTCCTTATGAATGGAGGGATTTCAAAATAACTTGGCACAAATGTTCACCATGACAAGGCGGTGTGTCGCGTACAACACCCATGCCTGTAGGTCCGAGGTCAAGGTCACTGTTACTAAAAATAGAATTTTGTTGGAAAAATCGTGTCCGCTCTGTTACTTTGTTATTTCTTATTGGATTTTAAAATAACTTGGTATGAATGTTCACCATATCAAGACGGTGTGTCGCGTACAATACCCATGCCTGTAGGTCCAAGGTCAAGGTCACTGTTACTAAAAATAGAATTTTCTTGTCCGGGCTGTAACTTCCTTATGAATGGAGGGATTTCAAAATAACTTGGCACAAATGTTCACCATGACAAGGCGGTGTGTCGCGTACAACACCCATGCCTGTAGGTCCAAGGTCAAGGTCACTGTTACTTAAAAATAGAATTTTGTTGGAAAAATCGTGTCCCGTCTGTAACTTTCTTATTTCTTATTGGATTTTAAAATAACTTGGTATGAATGTTCACCATATCGAGACGGTGTGTCGCGTACAGTACCCATGCCTGTAGGTCCAAGGTCAAGGTCACTGTTACTCAAAATAGAATTTTCTTGTCCGGGCTGTAACTTCCTTATGAATGGATGGAATTTCAAAATAACTTGGCACAAATGTTTACCATGACAAGGCGGTGTGTCGCCTACAACACCCATGCCTGTAGGTCCAAGGTCAAGGTCACTGTTAACTAAAAATAAAATTTTGTTATAAAAATCTTGTCTGCTCTGTAACTTTGTTATTTCTTATAGGATTTTAAAATAACTTGGTATAAATGTTTATTATATCAAGACGATGTGTTGTGTACAATACCCATGCCTGTAGGTCCAAGGTCAAGGTCACTGTTACAAAAAATAGAAATTTCTTGTACTAGTTATAACTTCATTATTAACAGAGTGATTTCAAAATAATTTGGCAGAAATGTTCACTATGACAAGGCGTTGTGTTGTGTACAATTCCCATGCCTGTAGGTCCAAGGTCAAGGTCACTATTACTAAAACCAGAATTTTCTTGTCTGGGCTGTGAGTTTGTTATTACTTATTAGATTTTCAATTAACTTGCTATAAATGTTCACCATGACAAACATGCATAGCGGGGGCATCCGTGTCCTATGGACACATTTCTAGTTTTGTCTTTCTTTTATTTACTTTTGTGCTTAAACGCAATATTTTACTTTGGTCTCAATAAAAAGGTAGTTTAATTGAAATAAAATTCTAAATAACATATGAGCAGTAAAGCAAAAGATAAATATTCTCGTTTCAATAACATGAAATGATACAAGTTTAACCCGAGAGTTGAACAAGCGGAACCACGGCTACAGCGCATAACCAGGTCTTAAGTAAATTAGAAATAGTGGAAACCCCAAAACACTTGTACATAAATGTTGAGATACCACTTAACGTATTCCTTTAACAAAATCCCGATAATCGGTGTGTATATTTCAGAATAATTATAACCTCTTAAATAAATGAGTATGCCAAGATGTAGGTAAAGCGGATTTAACTGCTGTTTAACCACACATTTGCCTAAAGGTGTGTTTAATAGTGTCTGTTATAAATTATAATACAATTATTATTGACAGCTTCATGTACTTAGCAAATGAAAATTTGTGGAATAGTGGAATAATGTTTCCGTTAACTCAACAATTACATGTACTTAACGTTCTCCACTTGCACACTAAAACCTCCACCAGTTATTGCTGCCATTTTACAGTCGGCGTGCTGCAAAGCTTCTTCAGCGATAAAATTCATAACATTTGGGTTTTCTTTCTGTTATTAAACAAAGCGCTCACTTGGCATAATAGATTATGAGTTATATTGTTTTAGAAGCATTATGTATTTATGAACTAAGAAAGTTGATAAAAGTTTATTTAAATGAAGGAAAAAAGAATGACACCCATTCTTTAATAAATGATTTTGGTAACCATTATTTGCTATCATTAATTCCAAATTCGTGTGATTTTTCTGCTGCACCAGATTTTTTAAATTGTTTAGCTGGTTAAAATATAACCGTTGTCCGTTTAATTAAATCATCATATATTAGCGAAAAACAAAAAAAAAACCGTTGCTCTCCTTAAAATCATTGGAAATAGTTGTCTGTAACGATATTAAATCATTAAATAAAGTTGTCTGCAGGGAAATTTCATTACAGTTGGCAAACATGCGACTAATTCGATATTGAGTCGATTGAGAACATGCTTTAAAAGACTAAAAAATATGAAAGATTAGCGTGCAATTTCTGCACCTTTTTACAATAGATGAAATGAAGGGAATTTAAAATGCACCGAACATGACGAATAATCAAATAAATGCAGACTCGGTGTGATTGACCCTGTATATGAGTAATAACGGATATATTAATGTCCGAGTCACCTAGCCTCGGAAGAGAGCAACTCAATATTTAAACAGAAATGTATCGTGCTCAACGGTTTTCAAATGGCGTGTTTGATAACAGCACTGATTGAAAGAGGATTATGATAACGTCCGTAAAACTTCAGTATATGTTAAATTAAAGATATCAGATAAGCAGTATTTTCATTTAAGCAACAATACTAACACGGATCCATGTACCTATTACTAATGTACACTGTCGGAAACACACGGAACAAAACAAGTACTTAGGCGTCGCAGTGGCGTTTTTAATCAACTCTTTAAGTGCTTAGCACAGCTTTTTATATTGCCAGCAGTATTGACTCATAATAACTTTCGCAACTGCGCAGTTTGATCATGATCTACAGTGTTCACTGTAAAAACACCACTTTCAACAATTAACGCTTTTAGAATAAAAGAAAGTGTAGGTCTATATTTAGCGGGGTGGTTAATTAAATATTTACATCTGCCCTCGAAATCCTTTTTTGCTAATTAACGACTGTCGCTGAATTCAAAAGAACCGAGAAAATGAATCCATGTGATATTGTAAAGCTTAATCGGTTGTGTTCAAGATATGAAACGGCAGAAAAAATAAAGACTTAATTACACCTATTTCTGTTTTATTTGATCGTAAAACAGATGACGTTTCTTTGGCTTTCATATTAATAAAGGTAACTTCAAAGACACAGTTCCAAAAAATTCAAATAAACAGTTATGGAGAGTCGTAAGTTTACGAGGCTACCTTTCTTCAAACAATATAGTTAATTACCTCGGCATAAGCTTTGTAGGCTAGTTTCATCTGTTTGGCACACAACTTAATCTTTTTCACACATTATTACTTTGAATTTCTTCCTCATTTTGCTTCTCTTATAACATCTTAACTAGAGCCAATTTATTATCGGATATGAATTTAAACAAATTTGACTTTGTAATGTTCTGTAATTTTGTTTCGCTAAAATATAAAGAAGATTGTTTGTCTTGGTGTACATAAATGGCGATTTTTCTTTTCATTTCCTCTTGGTATTTATCATTGCTAAGTCCAAAGTAAATAAATATTTTTTACAATAGGAATGCAAGCTTTTTTTGTTTACGAAAGAATAATTCCAATAGTGTTCAGATATTTTGGTTTTTGAGATCTTGATAAGAGAAGAGAACGCTTCCTATAAAAATCAGAGAATATGATTGCTGTATATTGAAGCTTAATGAAACCATCCATTTATTGAAAACAGTCAAACCTGTTATCAAAACGAGATTGGTTCAAACAAATGTAGTGTACTGTACCAGATAAGAATGCTAATTAGAACTTCTGCCATGTTGTCAGGCTATTGGTTGGCCATATATTTGAGAAATTTATGACGGATATACGCATTGTGACGGCGACATGCATGCCGAAAGATCTTTGTATTGGAAGTTACCGCTTGTATTAAATGGACATTATAAAATGAGTAAGTGAATTAAATTTGTTTCCAATATATATCATTGTGTAATTTTTATAGTCAAAACAGTAAAATAATAAAAATGAATATTTAATGTTTAATATGAAAACATTTTTAGTTTAATCATTGCAGCGAAAAGATCATTTCAAAGTTTACAACGATAAATCGTATCAATAACTTACTGGTTAACAGTATTTTTTTCAGAATTTTTATGCTTATTAATTGTTTATTCTTAAAAAAATTTTGGTGTTTTACTTTTATAACTACTTATCAAAATTATGCAGACAATAAAGTATTTCATCGTTTATGAGTTAAAATGCGGTAGTTATCATTAGTTGTTCGTAGATGTTTGAGATAAACACCGTCGAATTTTATAATACACTGTACATGTAAAATCTTTGAAACAAACTTGATTCAAACATGTTCCTCTTAATTTTAATATTTAGATATTCAATGATGTCCCTCTGTTATATTTCAAATTTATCGATAATGATAAAGATCAATGGACAAATAGTAGCATGTTCTTTAAGCTTAAATTCTTTGCATAGTGGCTTTCTTTTCAAGAAATAAGTAACACCACAATTTAATTTAATTTACATCTCACACTTCCATGAGATTAACACGAGACATGTTTTGACATTTCTTAAGCCCGCACACACGTTTCACACAATGTCATTTGGGAAACAAAGAGAAGGTTAGAAAATACATGTTTGATTGAGAGTATAATGACTTGTAGTTTCGCTTATTGCTTTTAGCTCAATCCGGTTTGAAGTGAAATTTTCAGTATATGTATGCAATCGACTTACTCGTACGACTAACAGTTGGAAATTAATATATCTGATAAGGACTAAGTCAGCAAGTCCGAAAAGATTCTGTCGTTCACATTAGTATAAAAGACAATACACTAATAGAACCATCTAGTAGCTGATCCCTTCCGAAAAGTAAAATTTTAATATTTGGAATAGCCTCATTCAGAAATTACAGCGAACCTCACCACACAGTAAAAACGTAAATAGGATAAGACAGCGTGTGTTATTACGTAATATTTATGATATTTTTTAAACAACGACACCACAAATAGAAGACAATCTGAGGGTTTACCGCAGACGCAAAACATTTTTACCACCTGGAGTTTAAACTTGGTTGTCGGGTGCACCAAAAGAACGTCTTTACCTCCAGGTTAGCGCAATAGTAAACAAGTAACCTTGTTGATTATTTCCTTATTCAGTTTATTTGTTAACTGCATTAAAAGGAATGATGCTATATGGTTAACTAATTTAAATTAGAAAGTACAAATATTTCCTGTGTAAATATGGGGCATTCCAATTAAATTGATACATATTTTAAGTTTAAGTTTATTATAACATAAAAACGAGTTCTCTTCTATTGATATATTCATATCTGTCATTTTTATATCGTCATTATAAGATTTGAGATGGATAGTGATAAACTTCGCAAAAATTTAATATTAAATGAACAATTTCTAGACATTCTTATTTCCAAAAGAGAGATTGAAAAATTATCTGAAATCCATCAATGTATACATTTATCTTTGAAGATGTTTCAAATAAATTGATACATGTTTTGGAATTAACATCTTGTGACGTTTCCCGTATATATAAATAAATATAATTCGAAAGGCCATTAACTTTCTAGATGCATAGCATACCTACAGTGTTTTTTGACACTGTGTACATCTAAATGTATACCGTCTGCGAAATGCTAATTGTTGTTTTGGCAACATACTTTTATGAGATATTGGTACTACGATGGGCAGGCAAAAAGTATGTGGACGTTATGAATAACTCAGTAAGATTGATCAGTAAACAGCTAGAACTTCGCAGATAATTTGTTATTAACATTGATGGGAAGATGTGTATATGGGAAAACACAGGTATTTCTAATTCATTATGAGAGGATTCAGCTTATCTTAAAGAAATAACCATCAAAAACAGTGTTCAAGTGACCAAAAATAATTAACATTGACACTTTATTGTCCGAACAATGCCGAATCGTCAAACGTTCACAATCAATGGGAAATAATTTTCGTGTGAATATGTCGTTATGTTTGGTTATCAGAAATTGATTTCCGAATATGCGTTTATGATAAAATAAATTGAAGCAAAAAATATAAGATACGAAATAATTGCAATAAAACACAAAACATAGAAATCGAAATATATCTCTGAATTCCGTGAATGATTCAAACCCGTGTCGAAAAAAAGATATGTCATCGCTAACCGAACGCGTTAACCACTGCGCTATCGAGGCGATATAATACGATCCTGCAAAATAATACTGATAAGTCCTAAATTTGCCTAAACCAGTATTTACATTCTATTAATAATTGTAAACATCGCCAATTTACCTCGGTCGACCTATAATGGTCGGTATATAAAAAACCCTCAGGCATTATTATTTGTTTATCGTCTGTTTTTGACATGTGATGAATTGTAATTTATCAATGTTAGTCAACGCTATCCGAAAATAAACTTAAATCTAAATCTATTGAAGAAATAAGACAGAAAGCTTACTGGGTTAGCACGACAATGGCAGGGGATTAAGAGTTTATGAAGGTGTACAGGAAAACCTTGTAAAATAACATGGAAGCACGATCTTTTTCTAGTTTTCCGGTCTTGTTCATGCTAATTCGAATCCAGGTTTTATTTTGTTTTGCAATGCTTTTTTTGATAAGCATTGCTATTAGTTCTTATGTTTTATATTTTCGTGTGTGTCCAAGTTGATGGTGTGCTGGAGCTTATCAACAAGACAAGTTATACTCGTTTATTCATTTGAAAACCTGTTAGAGCAAGTGTGAAGTTTTTGCATCCTAGAACCTGGTTCAAAACCCATGTGGAAAATAAGAATAAGGTTTTATTCGTTTGAACGTAATATTGTTATTTAAAACACTAGCCTGCTATCTTTGTGACGATTTTAATTTTGTCTCGAAAACCACGAACATTCAAAACACAACAATAATAATGATTTCAGATTAAATTTCTCTCGATTTGTTTAATGTTTCATTACTAGAACTTCCAAATCTGTGCTATTTGTGCAGCTCCGTTTGTCACGATTAACAAGCTTAGATATGCAGACTTCATTTCTTCAAGCATCAACACACAACTGCTTTTTAGATAATATAAGGATAGTGTTATTCATGGCGCGCATTAATACTAATGTGCAATGCTAGAAAGGTGAGATTGACTTTTGTATTGTGATATAAAGAAACTTTGTGTTGGCGCTTACAATCTTTTTATTGCATCTAGAACCATTTGATAGAAATGTCAGCGCAATATTTATGTTTAACAAGTACATGTATGCAAATGTATCAACACTGTTCGATAATTGTTTTAAATTGCATCTTTCAATAATCGCTGTTTCCTTTGATATATATCGTGTTTAGCGATATATTGTTAAAAGATGTGATAATATTTACACTTTAACTCTTTAAACACTATAATTAAAAACATATGTTGCTGCACCTGTTGCAACAAAGCCGATGTTGTAAAGTGTTTGTTTCAACAATTAACATATTCATTATCTATCAGGAAGTAACCACTCTATTTTTTACTTTCGCTCAGCAGCCTCTGTCAATAGATTGACTATCCCGCAGTATTTAGTGTGAGCGTTTAAAATCAGTCTTTAGAAAATAAATATTACGTTAATTTACCTTTGGTTTCAAAGAATACTCGTCTGGCCAGTGTTCTGACGGCGGAATACTGCTTTTAATGGTGTCTAAGGGAAACTGCTGTACATGTGTTGTTCTATATCCTGATCGTTCAGGTGTAGAACAGCGCATTTTTGAGTGTATTTTTGCATTATTGACAGTTAGCTTAATCGTCTTGTCAGATGTCCTATTTTGCCGATGCCCTCAACTATTGCTAAACTGTTCTTGATTTTATATATAATCTACTGCCGTGTTAATTTCTTTAACTCTCTCAACGATGACCAGGGACCAAGATCATAAAACTGACACTGGAGACCAGCCTAAAATCTCAAGCATCTGACTAGTTGAAATGGCGACTGATAACGATTTTAACCAATCAGATGCATTAGATTTAAGAATGGCCTCCAGTTTTAATCTTATTATCTTGGGCACCTATTTTTAATCAAAGCAGTCGTGGAGGATGTGTTATAATGTAAAGCATGTAAATAACTGCTCTACGTTGCACCATTTCCGACTGATTGGTTACCAGTAAATTAACACGGTTCCCATGTGGTATTATGTGGTCTAACTTTATTTTTATATGTGCGTTATCTGAAATCACTCTCAACTGCGGTTTGAGGGACGTCTGTAAATACAGACATGTTGTCAGATAATTTATCCTTTATTTCCACACGCTGGTAGTGTTGTCGTTTAGTTGGTCATTCTTCAATAAGGTATATTACTTGTTTTCACTTGTAAATATTCACGTAATTTCAAAACGGTTTGTCAAGATATCAAAGCATAGTTTGCAAATAATAGTTACCTAATTTATATATTTATCAACAACATTTTATTGTATTTCCTTTCTAATGTAAGTATTTGATCATTTATGAGAATATAAGCGTTATACCATTGTTCATGCCCTCTGAACGAGACTGTTGGTAATAGAGCACGCCTAGTGATATATCCTTGGAAATAACTTCATCAATTGTGAAGAAAACACAAGACAGCATTCATCCGAAAGCAATATCATGACACTCTCCTGAGACACAAAATGAATATTCCTAGATGAGAAAGTTGTTTTTTCGACAAATCGTATTCCATACGTTAAAAGACATACAGAAAATTTAAAGAGGCAAATAATGTTATTGCTGTTAACGCTGAATAGAAAATAAATGTTTTCAGAATTATCGATTGTACTAAAGAACCTTCCACTTAACATTTTAAAACGTCTTCAATTTTTTGAGATTTGTGTTATATTCAATGGTAAACAATTAAAACAATGAATTTCTTTGTTAGTTATTATTACAAAACAGTTAATAAAATTTAATAAAATTGAGATATTTTGTCAGTAATAGTGTTGATGTTTCAGTTGTTTTGAAAAAAAATCATCTAATGTTAAAAAAGCATTGTGAGAGTGCGCTCAATTTGTGCTGAGAGTGAGATTTAAATTTTTTGTTTTAGGAAGAACAAGTATTAATAATTGTTGAAAGTACTGTTTAGTTTCTGTTGTTGCTGATGATTGTTTAAAAACTAGATTTCATAACATTTCAAAGAAATTTAAATAACTCAAACTTAATCAATCATAGTTAGTCCTGGAGTATTTAAAGAGCTTTGTTAAGATGTGTGTGACAATAAACTTAAGTAATATTGACATCCGTTGCATTTGAGAATGATTTTATGCTTTTAGCATTCGAGTATTATAGAAATATAATCCCAAATTTTCGACCTAATGTTTTTTTCTTTTAGAATTTAAATTTGTGAAAATAGCTCATAACATGAAATACGAGGTTCATTACGCCACTAACTATCCATATTATGACACTTGTTGAGATTTTCATTTGTGTATTCCGGCAAAGTAAAGAGCGATGATGTTTCAAGTTAATGCATTTTTGACAGAACTGAAGGAAATGTGTCCATCGAGAATCATCCTCATCCGATCAAAATACGAAGGAAAACTTAAGTGTCTTGCAGTACTTCAAAATAAGTTCCTACAAAACACTCCTCATTTGTACTCAAAATGCCTTTCAAACTATTTGAAGTGTTGTCGAATTTTGCCCAACAAAAACTAGTAAGTGTGGACGACAGGACAATTCACCAAATCATATATTCACCAATGTTATCCATAGAAAATGTGAATAATTTAATGTATTTGTCTTATTCATAAATCAATTCTAGATGATCTGTTAAATAGTTATTGCAAATGTGAATTGTGCGATTTTTTTCGTATTACGTATTACTTTTAGCGTTCATATTTTGAAGACTTAAATCCATATAAAATGTTCAGGCATTTGAGTTTTACATTGTAATTTCAAAATGTATTTTTGACAACAATTAATCATCACATTGTTTTTATAGAGAATGTCTCAAGTTGGGAGTCGTTTCGTCTGCAGAATATGATAAGATTGCCAGACTTTTACTGATTGATGGTAATGTAACAAATAGATGACAAATATTTGTTTTTACGAATGTTGTCATTGTTCATCTCCTAGTTTAAGTTTCTTGCAAATATCGAGAATGGGATAACGATTTGGCCATGCAACTGACAATTTATAATAAAATCGGGTAACACGAGGATTGCGAAGGATGAAAAGATTGTCAAAATAATTCAGGCGAACTCAAATGGCACAGATATTTATGCCTAGGTGGTCACAATAATAATATACTTAATATCGTGCTTTATTATTATCCAAATACGAGTAGTTCAGATAACGTGACCCTTGTTAATTCCGTATCTACGAACAAGCAGACTGAGTATATTTATTCATGTAGGAGTCTTGAGATCCCAAGTTCTCGCTAAAAACTCTAAATATTGTTTAATTTAACATTTAATTTTGCTACATTATAATACCAGGTAATACCGATAATTTAGGTTTTCTGTTTTTGTTCTCATATTAATACTAAAATACAAGACTAAAAATAAAACATTAAACGTAAATTTTCCCATAAAACATTTTCAGTGAATGTGATGAAATTGATATGAAATCGAACTAAATTGGAAATTTGCTTTATTCTGTTGAGTGAGAATGTTTATTTAGTAAGTAACTCGGTTATTTTATTGGACCATTAACTTTATGTATATTTAATTGTTTTCAATGCTCGCTCTGCCTTTCACTATGTTGTGTATTGTTTTGACTAATATCGGATAAGCTAGAGTAGTACATGAAGTGTCTTATTAGAAAAGATATACAAACTTCTACCTTCTTCGGTGTATGGTAGTTTGTCCACTCCTGTTTTATAAGACAGAGAAAAATAACACTACATTTAACGTATTGACTAATTCTTTAATAATAATTCTTTAACATTAATATGAAGTTAATGAAGTAAATGGAAAGCATCATAATTGTGCTATAATTGTGTTTTGTTTAGATTTCTACTACACAGGAATGTGAGGGAAGTTGTTAGTAAGTGCAAAGCATTGTTCCAGGTTAATTGGATATAAATGTCTAATGTATGGCGGATATGTGGGATGATGTTCTAAGCACAAACGTTTCCATGTAGTTTATTATTACATACGCTACGAAAATACTTGAATTAGCAAAAATACATACAAGTCTACAGAATACGCCAAAGTCTGAAATCCCTCGATGGATATGCTGATTGTGTTCAAATAGGATAACGCCTTACTGCTTTTCTGCCTTTATTCTATTACAATTAATGGGTCAGTGCATTGTTATACTTATCATGTCTGCTTCTCTTTGCCAATAACTGGCTTTTTTATTTTTGCTTTTGCGGTTACTGTAGACTTTTAACCCTTCTACAGTTGATCATTATTCTTACCTCTTTGGTTGCACGACGAGGGCAGGGGTTTAAGAGTTTATGAAGGTTTATGGTGAAATCTTTTCTTAAAAGAACCTAGAAGCTCGATTTGTTTCTTTTATCCCTGTCATCGTGTTCTTGCTGATTTTACTCCAGGAGCTCTGGTCCCGGTAAGATCATTGAGTACCCGCCCTTTGGCTTTCAATGCTATTAGCTTCTTATGTTTTATATGTTTGTGTGCTTTTGCATGCAACATTGTTGAGCCGATAAGTGGGTTGGAGTTGTTTCACCAAGACAACTTGTACTTGTTTTGTGATATGAGAACCTGTTGGGGCAAGTGTGAGGTTGGTGCACCCTTAAACCTGGTTAAAACCCCCAGTGGCAATTTGATTTGCCACTGACCGTTCCAAGGCGGTAACCCCACGGGTTCTCATTTTTGTTAATTGTTAGTGGTGTCTTTTTTGAAACTGATCATTTTATTAACCATGCTTACTCCCTCTCTCTTCTTCTTGACTGTGTGTGGAGGCTGTTTTTTTCTGAATGTGGCGATTCCTTTTTATATTTGATATAATTTAAAAGTATTTAAAGCTCCGAGCTATTTTCCTTCTGTAAACAACAACACATTCATCATGAGAAGTGCTCCGTATTTAAAATGTCTGTAAAACATTCTTCAAGGATATACTTCCTGGTTTTTAATTTTTACCTTTGGCGTTTTCTGTAATATGCAGGATTTTTATTCTCCGATCACTTGTCAAAGTCATATTTTATTATTTTTGGAAATTATTGTCAATTTTAGGGCAAACTTATTTTTGCTTTTGCGGTTACTGTAGACTTTTATATTTGATATAATTTAAAAGTCTTTAAAGCTCCAGGCTATTTTTCTTCTGTAAACAACAACACATTCATCATGAGAACTTCTCCTTATTTAAAATGTCTGTAAAACATTCTTCTTCTTCAAGGACATACGTACTTCCTGGTTTAAATTTTTGCCTTTGGCGCTTTTTGTAAAATGCAGGATTTATATTCTCCGATCACCTGTCAAAATCATATTTTATTATTTTGGTACATTGTTGTCAATTTTAGGGGCAAACCTATTCTTTTAATTGGAAACCGAATCGCCGATCATTTTTTGATGTTCACCGCCATATGCAAACCCTTGTTTAGGATGGATTTAAAGTGCACCGTTTACTGGTGTAAAAAGTGAGTTGAGCTCATCTTAAATGGCTGAAATTGTTAAAATTGAGTTCAGTCTTCAAATTGACCAATAACAAAGAGTTTTGAGACTGTGTTTCAATACATGTAAATTATCTTGTGCAGAGGAAATTTTGCAAAATTGCAAGTATTGCAAAAGTCGTTAAAATCAAACACATTGATTCACAAAATAATATATATGTTAAAAAACAAGACAGAAACTTTGAAGATGTTATCAAAATCAAGAAATCTAGATATGTATTAAAGTGAAGGAACTGAATAAACACCACTGATCTTTGCTTTTACCCAATGTTATGGAATCAGTCATGACTATTTTTATGATCTCCTTTTTTGTCTGCATTTAAAATTTATTTCTTATGCTTTTCTTTGCTTTAGTTTTCAGTTCCTCGGTATATATAAACACAGTTTCACAAAACTTAACGACATGTGTTTCAGTTTAAAGACTGTTAGGCGAAAACATGAAGAGGTAGGAAAATAGTCAATTAAAGTGAAGCCAACACAATTAAACATACAATGTCTTATCGACGTAATATAAATGTATAGTAAATCATTTCAACTTCTGTCTGTGTAACTGAGATAAGCTCACATATAACTGAAATTCTTGTAAGTCTTAAAGACAAACGCATAATAATACCACTTTCTTTTCATCCCGTTTAAGTATTGGTAACATTGGCATAAGCGCTATTAATTCGTCTTCGTCGGAAAGCCTAACACTGCTTTTGTATTTATGTTTTTTATCGTATTAGGTTTTATATAATTTGAATTGCAATGAAGAAAGAAAAGAGTCAAATGAAAAAGCATTTGAATTTAAAATTTCGCAGATTATACGTATTAACAACAATTATTCACACACTGTTAGGTTTTCTGAACAATGATGTGATCTGCTTAAATTGAGACAATTTTAACAGAACAGAGTGGAACAGACATTTTCATAATCAATTAATCGTCTAAACACTAATATATTATTAGTAAAACAAGACAAATGTCTTTCTGAACAATATTTTTCAATGGAAGATACCTGTAATCATTTTAGCAATTACCTTTGAAAATCATTACTGATTTCAGTTTATGTATGAACTCTGATAACGACAGCAAATCTAGCAAGTTCTTTTTAAAGGCAACCGAATCTTACTTAAAATTATTTTAGTACGTGTTCTTAATGGCTGTTATTGAAGGTTTTCTAGGCCATACCTCCGGCGTGTAAACCAGTACACAATGTCATGTAGGGAGAAGAAAAATGCTATTTAAGACATACCGGTACACTCCTTCGGCCGTATAAAAACTGATTTAAGACAGACAATGGCATCTTTTGAAATCATAGAAAACAAAAAGTGGAATGAAAGTGTCCATTAATGAGGGTTTAATGGTACTGGTTAAAACCAGTTAATACATGTTTCTAGAATGTCTACATTAATAATAATGTCTAAGTTTTCTTTAACAACGGGATACTGAAGATTTTTGAATTCTAATTTTCAAACATTATAAAAGTTTGAGCATTTGATGTTCGCTGTAAGATGTTATTTCCCAAATATGACCTTTGCCAGACTTATTGTTGCAATAAGTCATATTTATTGAGATTATTTAATTTTTTTTTATTTGCAAAATATTATTAGTCCGCCAGATGTTTACTGATAAGTAGGATTGTAAAAAATAAACAACAAATATTAATTTTGCTCTTAGAATCGCTGGCATATTTTATTTAAGAGTGAACATTTTGGACAAACAAAAAAACAATGTAAACGAGTTTGTTATATATTTACAATATGTAGTACAATTATCCTTAATAACTGTCGTTAAATATCAAATGATCGATAAAATACTGGTTTTGATATGTTAGTGGTTGTGCAATGCATTCCTATTAAGTTCGGTATTTCTTTATTGAGTCTTTCAGTATAGTAAATGTTAGAATTAATCAGTCTAAGGCAGACGCACCATGTTTGAGGATTGTTTAACTGACAGCTTCGCCTTGGTTGTCCTAGCTGCATTACAGTACTACTGTTAAGTGTTTCACTTTCACCTAGTATTTAATCCTTTCTTCTATTTTACCAAGACTTTTCATACTTGTTTGTTCTCTACGTTTTGGCTTCGTGGGGAAGCTGCGTTTTGTAGGTGTGGCAAATCATAATACGCATATTTCATATTTGTTTGTAAAAAATATGCGAAATATACATATTGCGAATGTAAATATCGTCTTATTTTTGAATGGCATTTATTTCTGTATGTATAAGAGTGACGCCGCTACTATACTGTAATGTTATCAGACAGGAATACTGTAATTTGTGCTGGTTTTCCGCGAGTCAATTGCAACATCTCTAATTAGAAACACATTCAGCCTTTCTTTAATATTACGGATAATGCATTAAGCAAATAAAAGGGTACGCCAAGAATCATTGCTGACATAGAATCACATAGGCTGAAGGTTATAAAGCTGAGATTGGAAACCAGTATCAAATCTCAAGCATCTGATTGGCTGAAATAACGACTAGTCGCCATTTCAGCCAATCAGATGCTTGAGATTTGAGACTGGTTTCCTTGCTCAGTTTTATAACCTTGGGCAATAGTCAACGTTTGTAGAGATTCTCAGCGTAGACGTCCGGTGTTTTTGTCAAGTGTTAATATAGACTGTATAGCAAAGTTTAATGTTTAAACTATCAAGTGCATTTAAATGTTGAACGAAATTTTGTTGTGTCCACTGAGAGTATGAACTATATTTACGATGTTTTAACAGACGATGAGGGTTCACGCTAACTTTAACTGAAAAATATTTTTTCATATACAGATGAACGCAAAATCAAAAATTCGATGCTTATAATGTTTTTTTGTTTTTTTTATATTCGGAAGTTTTGTTAACTGGTTATTGGAATGATTGATTTTTCATGGTTTACGACAGATTGATTAAGGTCTCGTATTTCGAAGCAACACGTAACTAAACCTGGTTGTCGTCAACATTGTCTACAGCTCACTAATTTGTTTTTTTCAAGCACACTCCAGGAGAAACTATTTTAAATAAGGCAGCAAAGTGCAACGTTAGCAGATACAATATGTTTTTTTTTGCAACTTCAATTAACGTCAATAACATTTCTCAACAATAAACAGCGTAGTATATGTCTAACAAGTGACTAAATCATTTTAAGTGCGTGTAGTTAACATGTCTTAGAAAGAGGAACTTGTAGGAAGTTACAATAATTATTTGAAATAGTGATTAAAATACGATATATATTGCACATTAAGTTATTGCAAGGTATCTCAATTTATTCTAAGGACAAATAATGCAAATCATTGTGCCAGATTAAAGGGGTTTCAAATATTTAGGTAGCTGCACCTAAGAACCTGGAAAGAAATTGTTTGTGATGTTTGTTTGTTTGTTTAATTGACCATTTTATAAACCCACGTTCGCTCTATTGTTCTCTCTGGTTTTGGCTGTGGGGACTGCGTCTTAATGACATTCGCCGTTGTACTGTTAGCCCCACTGATCTGTGGGTTATTTTTTTAAATCCTCCTTCCGCTCTTTATGTGCATGTGTTTAAACAGGATTTTTGTTAAAGCAAAAAAACCATTCAGTTTTACTGAAAATGTCTCAAAAGTATTAATGACATTTTTTCTCTCCCTTGATACGATTATTGTGCTTATTTAAAATGTTTTACTGCCTTGTTTTTAAATATTATTTGTTACTGTGTTTTTGACCGTTCCGATGCTGTTACCCCTCGGGTTCTCACTTTTGTTAATTGTTTTTGGCGTCTATTTTGAAACCCTTTACTGTATAACCATGCTCTTCTCCTCTCTACTTTTTGTCTGTGTGGGGAGGCTGTGTCTGCTGGATGTGGCCATATGCACTTTTCACTTGTTAAATTGTTTACATATGCAATGAATATACCGACCGTTTTGATCTGGCTATACCGTTTAAAAAGTAAAAATCTTGTTTTGAAAAATGGTATGTTTTTGTTTGATGTTGTTATTGTTGTTGCTATTTTAAAAACGCGAAATATGTATATCAGCACTCTCTTACACTATTGGCTCATTACATTCACCTCCGTTATAGGCTGGGACTACTTTCAACTACTTTTACTTTAACTCAAAGAAATAGTTCACCAATTACATTTGCAATAGCATGGGTTTCTTCGGTTTTTATGAAAGATAGTGAAAATTTCAGTCATTTGTTTTACCTCAAGCTTTCAAAATCATAATTTATGACTGTATAAAATAAGGCTGTAGAGTTTGGTAAAAAATCTTGACATTGAGCCTTCCGCAGAGATGTAAAGTGAGTGTAAGGAACGACAACTCTGCGATGGAGATTGGTATATCAAAGAGAGACAATCGCATCAAACACAGCGGTCCCCAAAAGCCAGGTTATAAGAGAAAGAAAACATAATAAGTGGTATATATTCGCGGTTTTATGGTTGCAAACTTAACCGGTTGTTCAATTTCTTCTCAGTTTTCATTATTTCATGAAAATAATGATTTGTAGTATTACTGATACAAATAAAGTCTAACAATATAAAAGGTAAACACATGAAGTGAAAAATACAAGTTTTTTGTGTTGTTTTTTTTTCTAGAAAAGTTTTCAAGTTTCATGTTTCAAGTTTATTCAAACTATTTTTCGGTTTGTTATAAAACAAAAGCATGAGAACTACAATAATATACATTTAAACTAATTAAAATACGTGACAGCTTAAATAGGACAAAGGAACCAATGTATCAAAATTGTATTATGATGTTCCGTCTTAGTATCAAGAAAGGCTGCAAAACGTTATTAACTAGTGCGACAGTAAGACGACAAGTTTTTTTAATAATATAACACGCGATTGAAGATTCAAAACATGCACATGGGTCTCTTTTGAAACAATATTACAACGTTTTCTAGTCATGATTAACTTTTCATTACGCTTGCATTAAAGACAGAAATAACAAAGACAGAATGGTTCATATTCGAAGATTTTGAATACAATTATTTACGCTTCACTCTGTTAAGAAAGACATTTCATTTGGGAAATAATAATATTTATGCTGGAGGAAAACAAGAGACATCTCTTTCAGAATAACATATCCCAAAGGAGTCTAGCTCACAAAGATGTCAAGTCTTTTCAACAACATCTTAAGAAAACCTTGCTTTCTGTGCCCTAGACATTAATCTTGAACTGAATACCAGTTTAAAACCTCTAGCATCTGACTGGACAAGTCTCCATTCCAGCAAATCAGATGCTTGGGGTTTAAGACTGGTTCCCAAACTTAGTTTTACGATCTTGGGTCCTGATTTATGTAGGGATTCAGATATTGACAAAAGTAAATCGGTCAAATTTTGAAAAACATTAGATTCCATGGTTAAACGATTTTTTTTTAAAATTCTCATGCTTTTAACGGATGTCTATTTTCTATTTCGTACGTTTACTCGTATAATGCTTAGTGTCGTGAGGAAAGTCGCACTTAAGCAGTGCTGTTGTTGTGACATATACATGTATTGCACCTTTACTGTGCATTGTAACGCCGCATAGGAGCATCGCCGTATAAACATTTTTTGTCATTTATGCTGTGATTTTCAACGCATAAACAGGACGACCGCATTTACCTTATGCGGAGACGCTCAACGCAAAAAGCAAAACTTTCTTATATGTGGCTTAACTGTGCCTTTTTGCCACATAAAGAGTATTAATTTAACCATTTATTATAAAGCTAAAACAGAGCCTTAATTGTTGAAGAAATTGACGATGATGACGTTGGTGATGATGATGTCCGTCCGTTTCAAAATTATATAACATGGGAGTCTGTTAACTGGTGTAGGATGCTGTTACCTGTTTAAGTCAATTTTATTTTTTATTGTTGCCATAACGATAGAATTATGGTATTGATAACGCAAAATTGAGATATTCTTTTCATTAATAAAAACGTAATTAATGACATGCTCGTTGGCCTAGTCAGTAAAAATTTGTTGTATTGTTATTTTGTGGCACATTTTGCCTTTTAAAAACCATTGACGAATTTTACAACCTTGCATATTCTACGTGATGGTAACCACTGCCCCAACCCCGGCGTGGCAGGGACTTTCCTAGGAGTTTTTCAAAGGCCCGTTATTCCCCGGAATTTCTATTATATATTAACTATTATATATTAACTGTTCCCCCAAATAGTTACAAATCACATGTGCATTACTTGGGACTAATTGCAACGGAAATACATGTAAATCGTTCAAAAAACGTCATTTTAAACGTTTTTGCAGATCAGACATATTAATTGGTGTGGTTCACAATTAAACCAATCTTACTAAATCTTTGTCAGAATGTACCTCTCTAAAAGTCTCGACACAAAAAACTCCGATAGTTATGATATTGTATACATCAACCACTTTTGTACTAGTATCTGTTTTAATTGTTCTATTCTTCAAAAGTGTGCCTTTTTGCCGCATAAAAAAAGTATTTTTAAGCGTTGAAAGCCACCGCATAAACGATAAAAAATTGTTTATGCGGTGATGCTCCTATGCGGCGTTACAGTGCATCACATCTTTACGGCTATGGTTACCATAAATTCTAAAATTAGGCATTGCTCCGTTCGTCGTTGCTTTGTCATGGGCAAAAAAAGAAAAACATCAAAATCTGTCAAACGACACAAAGCAGTTCTATCAAACTTTGCACAAATCAATGGTAAAAGTAGATGATTTTTTACAAACGTTAAGAAAAGTGAGAAACGGTAAAAAATTAGTCCCTAACTAAAACGACTAAAATGATACTAACAACATTATCAAAGCTCCTTGAAAAGAACTTTGAATTATGAAGAGAGAAATCAACATTTTTATTTTTGCTGCATTTTGCCGTTACATGTATAGAGATTTCGTTTATCTTCCGCTTGGTAACTATTTTATCTGTGAAGCATATCACCCAGATAATTTCATAACTACGGACAAAAAGAGATAGACATGTTTTTGTTCTGAACAATATATTTATAGTCCCCTAAGAGTATTAATAACGAAATAAAGCAGAGGAAGAGATGGATATTTCATACTCTATTTACGTGAACAGTAATGTTAATAATTCTGAAATGCAAATCTTTGAATACATGTATGAAAACACTAACTGACTTGGGGTACGATTGACCAGTAGTTTCGACTCGCAAGAGACTTCCGCTGCTTGTCACATTTGTGAAATTGTCAGCAATAACCAATTTATGGTTTAACAAGAAAGCGTTCATCATTTAGCAATTTTCCTGGTTGTAGTTCTAGGACATTAAAATTCCCAAGGGAAACATTCTTCCCACATCTTCTGTCATTTAAGAATAATAACCACCGTTTGTGTTTGTCGATTTATAGTGTCTTGAATATTTGACCGTTATATATTCCAGGCTTGTAGAACAATCATTATCGTGTGGAAGTGATAATATTGCTTAAAAATATTCTTGGTAACATTATTATAGAGAATATATATATAATAATACCTTTTCATATATTGGAGTTGCCTAGTTCTTTCACATTCGGGTTAAAGCAAGTTGGTAAGCACGTCATTTATTTCATATCGATACGCACTGGTTTTTAGTCATATTAAGTACACAATGATTAAAATTTTGAACTGCCAATGTCATTGTTGTATTTTGAAACATTCGAACATAAATTCTTATAATAAGTTGAAGATGCTTTATTTTCTCGGTGTGGCAATTCCAGATAAATGTTTTACCTTTTCATTATGGATATATTTTTGGTCAGAGATTTAATCATAAACACATATATTTTGTATACTCTTTTTTTCAAATTTCGAAGTTAAATGTTGGAATCATGGCATACGTGTATGAAGACAAAGGCAAGTGAAATTATTTAAAGTTTTAGATTTCTTGGGTGATGATAAAATCTTTAAAATTTTTACACATGGAATGTTAGCGGACGAACCAATTCCCTGTTTTTTGCTACATGATTTATGGACGTACAGGTTTTGCGTCGTAAGTCGGGTATGTTCCCATGGCGTTTCAAAGATCAAAAACATTCCACAATTTGCTTTATAACATATTCTAAAAAATACAACATTTATATGACTGGTTAAATAAAACAACTATCAAAAATTACAAATGTACCATAATTTACATATGTGTTCACGCAAAATCAGCTGCCGAAATAACATTGTTTTGTAATTTGATGGACAGTATAAATGTTTTACAAAAGTATGTTAGAAATCGCTTTTTCCTTTTTTTTATCAGGAAACACTATGGAAACATAGCTCGCTCTCATTCAAAGACCTGTGTGGCTGTAAAAACAAAAAAAGGTTGTCCAGTTCTGTTTAAGCTGTTGAAGCATTGTTAGAATTTAATCTTCAAACAACAAATCAAAGCTCAAATCAATATTAAATTATTTTCTTTGCCTCTTAAAATGTTCGCCACACCAACTTTTAAACTAAAACATTTCGTTAACGAACAATATCTGTTCAACATAAAATGCTCAACAAAAAGATTAGAGAAATATTAAGGACATTGACCTGTGAAAAACAAAGTCAGATACACAACATTATATAATTAATGTTCGAAACATTTGAAAAAAATAAGAAATGTCAAAAATAATTTCAGCCATTTTAACGAAAATACGGTTAAAAATAATACTGTAAAAATTTCAATGCTTTGGGCATGAAAAAAAAATAAAGTGACAAGTTATCTTCGTTTTTGTATAAATGATCTGCTAGGGTCTCGTTTTAAATGCATATGAAAAAGTTTTAATGCAAATACAAATGTAATCAAATAATACTTTGTGCGATTTAACTTCGGGAAAATTGCAGAATTTGAACGATCGTTTGGATTTTAGTATGGCTGGAAGACGAAGATTGTAATTCTAAATCATGATTTGCTGTCATGATTATTATAATGTCCAGACATTTCCAAGTTATCAATTCACATCAGCAAACAGCTTCCACAGAAGGATAAAACGATATATTAAGATGGATAGGCTTTTACAAATTCGAAATGACTGCGAGATATGTAAAAATAATCGGATGAGCTGCATTACTAACCGGCGCATTAATGATGGTGCCTATTGTATTGAACGATTCTGCACATGCTTTGCTCTCTCTCTCTCTCTCTCTCTCTCTCTCTCTCTCTCTCTCTCTCTCTCTCTCTCTCTCTCTCTCTCTCTCTCTCTCTCTCTTCATCTTCTTCTTTTTCTTGTTCTTCTTCTTTTTGACTTTGTGAGGAGGATGTTTTTTCTGCAATTCCAGATATGCATATTTTCACCTTTTTGTTAATTTTATTGTTTATCTTAGCAGTAAATGGTTTGAAAATGGTGAACGAAAGCCTCAAAACTACCAAAATTAAAAAAAAATCAATGAGGTTTCTTTTATTTAAGATTATCACGTTTAATATTTTTTGAAAGCGTTTTATTTTAAACTAGTTTTCATTTTGAAGCAAAACACATACATTTGCAATTTTTATTACTTGAAGTTAAAAGAATTCATCGGTTTGGTTATCATTTGTTACATGATCTACGCTTCTAAATTATTTGATTTGAAGTCAATAATTTTCGACTTTTTAATTTCCATTGTCAAATAATAAGCTTTTTTCGTAGGATGTTTGTCTGGGGATTCAAGACGACAGACATTATAAAAAGAATAACTAAAATTTCGTGTATGTCAGTCTTTACCAATGCATCATAATTCTTATAAGTAGATGTTTATATGATATTGATAAGCTTGTATATTTTTATGACATGCCAATTTCGTCTATGAGAACCATGCAATTGACTTTAGTGTGATTAAGACCATTAATCTGTTTGATCCTGCCACTGGACTGTTAATCATTCATTGGCGTCACTCGGTATCAATAAGGCAAATATAAAATACGTTCCTTCCGATGATTTCATGTGTATTTCTCAGTGAAAGTCAATGTCAAGTGCAAATGCTTAGTTTGGGATGTGTTAGCTGATATTGACTGATTGGTTAATTATTATGTTTAAAACAGTTCACTTTTTAAGAAAAAAAAAACGCAACATAGGTGAGCGTTTTATACATTTTTCCGTATTTTTCGGTAGCTGCAGCACTGTTTCAAATATTCGTTTGCTTATCATTATCCAAAACAAACATTTCTCTCTACTCATGTTCAACCCAACAATTTGATAATCGTGCATTTTATTGCTAATTTCTTTAAATTAATATACTGAACAAAAATAAAAAGTATCCACTTTTTATGCTTATATTCTCATTATCATATTTTCATTTAATCAGGAACGCTTTGAATGGTGTTTTGTTAGTTAATCTCAGTTGTTTTTAATTTACACTGTTCATGAATAAATACTTCCACAGCAAGACCTGAGGAACTGCCAATCGAATAACAACTAATCATGGATTACAAAACACTACATATTCAATTTAAAGGGAGGTAACTGGAAATTGTTGGAGTTTATCGAGGGCCAGTTGTGTTAGTGATGAATATTTTGTGATTTTATTTATCCAAAAGAGGTAAAGAAAGTGATTAAAATCAAATAAATGTGAATATTTCAAAGAATCGCCGACATTTTACGGAAACGCTTATTATAAGAAAGGGAAAGATAACTAAGTTGTGGCTGCAGATTTTCAAGAATATTTTATCCCTTTGCAATAACAACAAAAAAGCAAATTTGTGCACATATAGAATTTTGAGTTTTCATTTTTAAATTTTACAAAATTTAAAATAGAAAAGTGGATACTTTTTATTTTTGTTGAATAAATAATATTTTAACTACGGTTTTAACAGTATTTAAAATATCTTTTGGTTTTACATTTCCAAGCACTGAAGGGTGAGTGTTTGGACTATTCGACGTATTTTACTTTTTGAAAATTTTGAAATTGTATGTTAACGAGATTTCTTATAATATGATTATTAAATATCACTAATCTTTATTTGGTAACTTTTGTTGATAAATAGAACGTTGATTCAAAATGTAATAGGGAATTATCAAAGATATCAAATCATGTTAAATAAAGGAATGAGCTATAATTTTCCGGTCATGCAATACTTAATACCAAAGGGATCGAGACGATATATTGAATATTAGTTTAATCTAAACGAAGCACTACACGTGGGGAAATTCGATGAAAACGGTTTAGATAATATTGCGCAATGACACGACAAATGAACATAAAAGCCGATTAAGAATAAATAGGATTGACCGAGCCTATATACTGAATTTGTCAGGGATTTATAAAATCAGCAAGCTTGCAAATTTTTGAAATGACATTTAATTTGTGAATCTATTTTCATCATTGTATTTTATTGACATTTTTATTTATGAATTTACGTATTTTAACCGTAACGATTATTGTAAAGCGATCATCCACTTACAATAGCGTGTCTTTATTACATCGGAATTCTTCGCGAACATGATTTGTAGACATATACTTATTGTCTGACCAGTGGCCAAGTTTGACCATGTTCACCAAGGAAACTGGTAATTGTTTAAGTGTCAGCCGAGGAAAGTGTAAGAATGGCGCACCTTTGAACCTGGTCTCATCTATATAAGCAAAATGAGATTGCCACAAGTGTTCCAAGTCATTAACGTTTTAGATTAAACACATTTTCCTTAATATTTTGTGAGGTGTATTATTTTGAAACTGAACATCTTTAAACATTTACTTTATCATCTTTTATCCCCCGTTAACTTTGGAAAGAGCGATTTTGTTATCTGGGCGAGGTTTTGCCTGACATGTGTATTTTACTTTTTTTCAATTTCATTTCGTTATTCGAAAATGTGACATCGTTGACATTTTAAACATTTTCATGTTTTGCTAATTTTGGGATGTACATTATATGTAAACAACTTTAAATTTAAAGTACACGCCTATAAATGTAATTTTTGTTACTACAGAATTAAAATTTTGTTAAAATGGTATAATACGGAAAAAATAAATAAAATATAAGGAATGACACTAACATTTTGCATGACACGATTTATGTATACTAGTGTCCAAAAGAAACGGTACCACTTGCTTGCAAGGACATACAATAAAACCAAATGGCTATAGAACATTTGGAGTCAATTTGGTCTAATTCATTCGAGGGACCTTTTAACAGCATCATGTATGTGTACTAAATCAATTTTATCAATCATGTACAAGCATAAACAGCGTGAAAGCTGGGTCAGGTCTAAACAAACACTTTATTGAAAGTTTGGTCTCGTTTCTTTTGGACACTAGTATAGTTCGCTGATTGTCTGTTTTGTTTATTGTGCTGGCAGCACATTTTCATAACAACAGTGTTTATTGCTTAGACAATACTGCAGTTTGCAAAAACACTCCGATTTTTGTTGTGTTCTATGATTTGCATAAACACAGTCTGCTAAAAGAAGCTCAGACATTGTTTAAAGACAAAAACTGTAACAAATCTAACGTAAATGTTGGTCATTAATATGATCGCCCTTTTTCCTGAATATTGAAAAGTGCAATCATTTCCTTAAACTGTGGAAATCAATCTGCCTATCGTGATACTTGAAGCCCGGACGGATGTATAACATTTACATAAATTATACTAAAGTACATGTAACTTTGGTCTGCAATTGCGATCTATACACAGCTTATAATCGTAAAGTTAAACCTACATCTGGCGCTCAATCTTTAGTATAGTTATCAGTTTCAATTACCGTGATGGTAATATGCTAATTTCAAGTCATGCAGAATGTTGATCATTGTTGATGGCAGTATAAATCAATACCCGTACTATCCTTTTTTCGGGAGGGGGGACCGATGGTATGCAATGTATCTGTCTCTTGCATGGTTGGCTAGGCGCTGCCGCTGTAATTGTATGACCTTGGGGTTATCTATAAATTGTTAACAGACTCATTGGAAAAGTGTCTATGTCAATGTAAATTTTGCTCCTTGTATTCGTGTTTTAGCTTATTTGTCGAGAGATGTCTTAGTATGTGTTACATAAGGTGACCAGTTTAGATAGTTATACGGCATAGGCCGTAACGTTCATTAAAGGCATTAAAATAAATTAATTTATTAAAATTATAAAAATAAATAAATTAAAAATAAAAAAGGAATTTTAATTATATGACATATTTATGCTAGCGCTTCAGTCAGTCTGAATCTTAAATTAAAATTATAAAAAAAAATTAAAATTAAATGATTAAATCAGTTATAATTATATGGCATGTGCTACTGCTTCTGTCATTGAGGACCTTTAATATAACGAACGGTATGCCAACAAATACCTTTTTCTTAAAAGCAATTCAAGTATTACAATTACAATTAACAGTTTACAATAACCAAAAAGATAATTATATATCTCGTCGATATTTTTAAATTAAATTTAAACTAATGATTGATTTTCACCTTAAAAAATCGTCTTACTGGTACATGTATTTCTATCAACATTCATATGAAGCACAATAAAATGTGTAAGCATGAAATAAACCTAATAATTTGCTGTATTTAAAAAAGCAATATTCTTTTATATCCTCGTAATACGCATTACATATACAGAATGGTGTAAGTCAATAATCTTTGTCATCGTTACTTGATGATTATATCATATCCAACAGACTAATTCAATAACACGCAGCGCTATTGACCAAACTGTCATAAACACGTGTTACAAGAAACTAATTACATTTAAACACATGGCGGTTGAAGTGTTCTGTGTAAACATTTTGTTATGACATGTTTATTGGATATTCTAACCTTATGTAACAGTCTATAAGGTGTAATTTACGACTTAAATCTGTATGAAATAATTAAAGACTATGTATAAATTTATACTTTTAAGCATAATATGCTGTTGTTGTTTTTTCTGATACGTATGCTTCTTTGCATAAAACGGATCAATTAATAAAATCTTCGCGGCACACAATTTCCCATTAAATTTTATAAATTGCCCTCAACAAGAATTCTACTTCTAAATAAATTACTTTGTCAAATACTCCCTGAATATTTATACCATTGACATATTTTGCTTGCACTTTCATGATTATTTTTTAAGTTTTCAATAAAACATTGCATTTTTTCCTTAAAATAATTTATTCCAATATATATAAATTCCCTATATTATTGTTTTCAATAAAACATTGTATTTCGGTCCTTATAACTAAATCAATCATGCCAGATGATTTAAATACAGCCGTTTTCTATTTCAGAAAGCTAACCAGGGAATAGGCAAACACCAAATGTGGCAATGACGACGATATATCCCGTCGATTGTGCATCAGTTTATGACAGGCAATACTTTACTCCTGTCGAGCAACACTGTTATTCAGTTACCAAAACTGTAGGACTGCAGAAATGTTCTAAAACAATACGGATTGTTCATAATGTCTTAGCAAAGTAAATGCATGGGAAGTGTTTCTTTTTTAGCACATATTTTATATAAAACAAACTAAAATGCTTTGTGATATAATCCTGAGCTTAACCTTAGTAATCTTCGTGTGGATGTTTATTCCAAATGGCAGTGCATTGGATTACTCAATTCAGATAGTAGCACCGGAGCGGTCAAGTACGGAACAGAACTTACGTTCTGCAATCTACCGCGCATCGTCGGTCGTGAATGGTGGCAGGTTCAATGAGCTGCGGTCATCTGGCCACGCCGTGGAGGCCAATATTGTATTCATTGACAACCAGTATCCGATGCCCGCACAGTTTACTAATCTCTTCTGTGAGGGAGTGTTTAAGCAGAATGCAAGCATTGTAATGGTTATAAATTATAATCAGCTGACTTCAACAGCTACTGAATACATTGTCAGTGTTTCTCAATTTCTTGGTCTTCCAGTCATAAGTTGGGACCCTTTCTTTCCTGGTGCCTTAGAGGTAAGATATTCACACATAACAATTCTTACGACATATACCATCGTTTGCAATACATCTAAATTGTACTGTTACTTATTTAATTATTGAGTTGCGCTCAATCCAGGGCTAAGCGGCGTGGTCAGTAATATGCATTTTTATTACTGCTCATGAACAGACTCAATCAAACAGAGCCTGCAATATTTTCATAAATTTCGTGTTCAGTGGCTTTCAAAGTTCCCTTTTCGTCTATATATTTTAATGTTACTTTATCATGTTATAAATACATGTAGACACATATAATATTATTTATAGGCGACCTATTTGTCCACATTATTGTCATAGCTTTTTCATTATTAATTCTGATTATTTTGAATGAGAACAGTTGCAATCTTGCCCCATCCTTATTATTGCCCCCCAGTGGCAAGTTGTTTTGCCACTGAACGTTCCAAGCCCGTATCCCAAAAGTTTCTTTTTTTTTCGTTAATTGTTTGTGGCGTCCTATTTGAACTGACATACTTATAACAAACATGCTCTCTCTCTCTCTCTCTCTCTCTCTCTCTCTCTCTCTTCCTTTCTTCTTTTTTGCTGCGTGGGGAGGTTGTGTTTTGTGAGTGTAGCGATTCCTGATATGCATATTTTACTTTTTTTATAAAAGTTCTTGGACTAGTGATTTCAAATGTCTACGTTTTTCACAACGCATAAAATTATACTTTTGATATCAAACTTGGATGCATGTAATTATGTTATCAATGTTATTGATGTCTAACGATTTGTATTTTTTTATTGAGAATGTCGTTGGTTTAACAGCCGATATAGACATTCCTCTGTTCTTATATACGTATATAAAAAGGAAACTTAAATGGTCTTACCTGTAAAACCATTTTAAAATTTACAATTCAATTATCAAAAATGTATACCCTACATTTAAGTGATCTTTTAATGAGATCATTTATAAATGCTTCAACTAGACTTTAATGGTCAAGGCAATCATATTCATGATGTAGATTATTGCAAATAATAAATGTTTGCTTATTGTCAGCTAAACGTTTGTAAAAAAGAGCAAAATGCAAAATACAGATCTGTTTTTACTTTCAGTAATGTCCTTTTGTTGAAACCGAAAAGGACGCAAGTGGTTAAGAAATTACCTTTTTTTATAATGGACGATTTATAACAACTGAAGAGTTCAATTTACCTGAAAAAGGCTCTAGCAATGACAGTAGCCACAAAATAAAGCATTCGACAATAACAGAAATCCCCTCAAATGCATTTTGCCGTGTAACATTACTGTTTTGAATTTTGCACACTAACACATTTTTTGTAAAAATATGTCTTGATATGAAAACGTCATGTATTAAAATCTATATTTTTTCATGTGATTTTGTAAGTAATATATGCATATCAAGAATCGCCACACTCACAAAACTCAGCCTCACCACGCAGCGAAAAAGAAGAGAGGAAGAGAGAGAGAGAGAGAGAGAGAGAGAGAGAGAGAGCATGTTTTTTTTATAAGTATTTCAATTCAAACAGGACGCCACAAACAATCAACGAAGAAGAGAACCTTTGGGATACCGCCTTGGAACGGTCAGTGGCCAAACAAATTGCCACTGGAGGTTTAAACCAGGTTCTAGGGTGCACCAACCTCACACTTGCCCCAACAGGTTCTCGTATCACAAAACAAGTACAGGTTGTCTGAAAAACTTTTAGGCTGTTGAAATAAAAAAAAACAAATAAGCGAATTTTTATTTCTAAATTTTTCCATACTGATGTATTTAAAGGCCTACATAATGTTTTCGAAAGTTTTATTTTCAAAACAAAAGAATGTTTTACTATCTAAAATTTATTCTTAAAAATTATAATTATATATTAAATTTTAACTTTAACGACATGTAATAGGTTATAACGGTTTCGGCGGATTCGCCTGTAATTTGTATTGAAACTGTATTTTAGATTCAAACAGTTTATTTGACCGTTGATTTCATTCTATATCAATTACATTGTTTTTTAATTACTTTAAATACATTTGAATTAAAGAACTGTTGTTTTTCCAAGCATATACTTAATTGTGAACAAAAGAAAACAATATTAGTTTGAGTGATCGTGTTATATATGAAAGTTGTACAAATCTGACAGAAACATGCGAACACACATTATTGCGAAAAATATCTCACCTACTTGTAATCAAAGGCGTACAACATCGCACGTAGTATAACTATCATTTTAGACAACAATATCTTTGAAAAATACAAAAGGCGTTGATACAGATCATGAGGTCACTATTTTAAAAGGAGGATGGATGAAGTACGTTGAAGCGGATGCAGTTTAAGATAAGTAACGATTGATCTCGGCTTGTGATGGATTTCTTGGAGACATTGGTCAAGCAGCTGTAATTTTAGTTAATTATTACCCCGCTCCATAAATTATAATAACCAACCCTCTTATCTTACGAGAATCGAAAACGGTGCGGCTAATCCGCTTGGAAATTCTTCACTTACACATAACTATTATTATCAAAGTTGCCGAATAGCTCAATTGAACTTGCCTGTAAAGGGAAGAAGCAACGGTGAGGAGTTGAGGCAACTTAAAACTTAAAACTTTTTACAGATCATTGTTTGTTCAGATAACGAATTGGTTCTGTGAAGCTTCTCCAAAAATAGCTTGGATCTACGCGTTTCAAACTGTGTGTATAAAAATTGTTCCGATAATCATAAATAACCGCAAGATGCCTCCCTTTTCCAAACACACCCACCGAAACAGGTTATTTGATTTTCCCTCTGCATAATAATTTAAAACGCGTTTAATTTAAAACACTTTATTGGTTAAAATAACTAGACCAAAAGCCCGCGTACACAGCTGACGACGAAAAAGAATATTTAAAATTTATCACATTAGGAAAGTATACCATAAATGAACAGAAAATCTAAGACATCATGTAGTTAGAAAATAATATCGAATGATATTGCCTCTACCTGTGAGCAAACCCGCACCGTCACGGCGACAGCGCCTAGCCCTGCAATACCGACAACGCAACCAATTGAGCTAACCGGGACAACCCCCAAAAAGGTTGATACGTTATCATCGCTGCATGACAGAAACCATTTACAGACAAACATGTATGCGGAAAATAAAATTAGTAAAAAGTACTTTATTAGAAAATTCTACAATTTCTATGTTATTAAATAATCAGAATTTGTGTCCGCTGTTGCCAAAGAATATTCTCGGACTATAAATGCATCTACAGTCAAACCTGTCTTTAGCAGCCACCCAAGGGAGTGACAAAAAGTGGCTGCTCTATACAGGTGGCTGTTAAAGACAGGTTAAAATGAGAACAAAATGTCAGTTTAGGACATATTCAAATTGGCTGTTTAAGACAGGTGGTTGCTATTCGCAGGTGGCTGCTAAGGCAGGTTTCACTGTACATGGTGTTTATTGAAGACAATAGCTTATTGTTTGGTTGTCTGGATATGTCTGCTTGTTGCGTGAATGTCACACAGACCGTTCTGTGCGCTAAATTAAGAATATGACACTACCAATTACAATTCTGTTATCTGTAGAAGACGTTGTTACGCTTCAAAATATGCGCTAGAAAGGATAGGTATCTACCGTAAACAGATTTCTCTGAGAGTATGTTCAGAAATAGAAACTTAATATTTTGTGTCAATTCAACCGTCGATTAATATTACATTTAACCCTTTAATTTTATTCAATATGTGTTGTTGTTTTCTTTTTCAATGTTGTCAAACAATAAACAGCATGGTTAAACACGCTATTTTTTCATAGCATTCTCTTTTTAAAGAACAATAACACAGTTTTTGTTCTTTCAACATGTTTGCAAAACTAATGCAAGTTCTTTTTGCTAGTTTTAATTTCTTACCCCTTTCAGTTTCCAAGTCTGGGGGATGCAATCAAAAGTTAATATCTTAAAAATATAGAATTTTATTATCTTTCTATTATATCACGTATACAATATTTACAGTATAACTATGAATTATGTTCTGTATTTCCATTTAACTGATAAAACAGGTTTATGTCTCCCTAGATTGTCAGAAATATTGTTTTAGAGCAGAATATTATATCAAGATTAATTTAATGTAATGAGCGATGAACTTGTGCAGTAACATCAATATGCCTGGCAGAATCGTCTGTATATTATCTTTGTATGATATAACATTTTAGGATTGCGAGAATAAACAACACTAAAATTCCGTGGTATAAAATACAAGGACGAGAATATTAAGTGTTTTCAAATTTCAAAATTAATTATTTTGACATGTGATGCATACACCGAATCTTGTCATTTTTGCAATCATAATGTAAATACTTTTTGACCATGCTTATCTGTCGATCTTTGAACTCAATACTTCAGAAAATGCAGTTAATCATTTGACCATAGCGCATCGCCTTCCAATTGCACCAAGTGTGAACTTCGCATCCAAAACAAAATTAAGATAGTTCGAAGACAAATTAACTGACAGCTCTCTCTGCAGACCAGACAACAAGATTTAATAAGGATTGTCGCATTCAACACTAATCAGAGTGACCGTTTCATCTTGAAGTGCAGAATATATTTATCATTTTACTTGATGAGAATGGAAATTCAAGCTTTTCGCAGTGTTCGTTTGCAATGTTTATGATAGATAGTTGAGTTTTTCACAATTGTGTTTCGTGTGAAAGAGATTAAATACGCCAGACAATGGGAATTAAAATAAATAGTTGTCCACATAACAACTTACTAACGCTATTCCAATAAGGTTTTGTCTGGCAAACAATGGCGTTTAAACAAACGAAATAAGACAAAAGTAGGAAATACGTGTTAGGATTTATTTGGCCATTTCAGTCCATTACATCTCATCATTTTGTTTAATTCTGAAATCTCGACAAAGGAGAACTTGATGTAACAGATTGATGTCTACAAGGCAACATTTCTTTAAAAAATAAATTTAAGTATAATTTAATATTTTATTTTAACTGCAATTGGAGTATAAACACAAACGTGCAAATTAAGATGAGAATAACTGCAGGCAGCAAAGGAACCACTACCGCTCCCCGTACCTCCTCAACCCATTTCCGAACGTCAACAGGACAACACAAGCAAAATTCAAACCATTGTTACAGTATTGTATAAATATCATTAAATGTCTTACTGGACAAGAAGAAAAGTTTTATTTAAAAAAAGTGCTTGAATTCATTTATTTCACAAGATATCCTGAAATATAAATGATTGGCGCAATTGTTCTCAATGTTTTTGATAGTTCGATTTTTGTAGTAAGCGTTAAATAAAGCTTTTTCAAACTTTTCTTTAAATTTCACGCTTGGCAACTTATTGTGAGCTCTTTAAATAGATTAGCATCAGTTCTTAATAAATCGAAAAACACTTGGCAAACTAACGCTTCTGTTTTTATTAATTGCCTCATTAATTGTAGAATTTATTGCAGCATTACACCTTCAGAGGTAATAAGTACAAGTGCCTGAAGTGCTGGAAGCAAAGAGAATCTTGTTTATTGTATCACTCTTTGACGCTGCCTCATAAAGTTAATACACAAATAAATAAACATCGATTCCAAGCTGGTGTTGTATGATCTGACAGAAGTGAAAAAAATATTTTATGAAAAACATTGTTTTATTACACTGGAGATAAAAGTATATACGATGAAGATGAGATCATAAAAAAGATTGTGAACTTTGTATGACAAGTGCCTTAAAAATGGTCAGTCCGAAAATCACCTTTTACCTTTTGGCTGCAATTTTCTCAGTTTTATCTTGTTTTACTTGCTTGTTCGAGTACTGTCCTGAGCATGCAAATCCACATGCGGAACCTTTGTCGGGAGGATATGGCGATTTCGGATTTGGTAAGCTTTCGACGAATTATGTTGCTTGGCGCTCTAACTGTGGTTGTGGCTTTTATTTGATTGCCGGTCTAAGCCTGAATCCTGTTTGATTTTTATCTCCTATATTGTACATTTGATTTGCTTAAGACTATCAGACTTTAAAATTATATTTATGGTTGTCCAGTCTTGAATGCCACCTTTATTGCGTATTGTCTGGTAAATAGAATCAAAGATTGTTTTAAGGCGTGAACTCAATTTAATATATACCAAAAAATGCTAATAATATATGATTTTCAAACCAGGTTTTTAACGCAAAATGTATGTTATTTACTTAGCAGACATTTTCGCGGATTGAGTTTCGCAGGTTGGCGGACGTCCACATTTTATGTTCATCCTATATGAAGGTTATAAGGTTATTGTGTCACTTTTAACAAACAATCCACCAAGTCGAAAAAATAATTCATGTTTCGATATAAATCATGTCATAATTTTTTTCCTGACATTCAAAAACGATATTGATTAAAAAGGCATTTCCTACCAGTTTCGCAGTAGAAATTCTTTCACGTATTTGCTTAAATATCAAACAAATCGAGACTACTCGGAAAAATGTGATGAATATCCGCACGGATACATGTTAAATATAATTTACATGACCTGTGTCTGGCACACAATGAATGAGAAGAAATACACGACCTATATCTGGCACACGAAAGAATGAGACACAAAAAGAAATGACAAACACAGATGCATACATATGGGAAGATATCAGACCTAGATAACAAAGTTTCCTCACGAGACTCTTCTCGTATATGTAAATACCCATTTCTCACATATTTTGAAATAACATGTTTTTATACACATGTATACAAATCTGTGATTTTCATTTGCACAATATTGCCGCGTTGTTATTTTTTGTTTTAAGGACCGCGCATAGGAATTAGAAGATAATACTTTACGTCCTTGGACATAAGTCTTGTCTCTAGGAATGAACAACATTATACATGTCATAATGCAAAAGAAGTTAATTATAAAATTATTATGCAAAACTCGTTTAAAATATATGGAATCTACGAAAATAAGACTGATAAAAATGTTTTAATAGCAAAGTGAATTTATACAAGTAACAACGCGTTTAACTTTCGACCAATGGGCGTGTTTTACAATATACGATGATTACAAATTGTGTTATCATTATCTTACGTCAATTGATCTTTATTTAAAAGCAGTTTTCATAAAAACAAATGGTGACATTAATTAATGAAAAAGTTAAGGTTTTACTGAACTGAACTTTGAACAGCTTATTTTAACTTATTCATTAACTATTCATAAATAACTTATTAAAAATCCACATGCGTGTATTGTATTATTATTATATATGATAGGACAAATTGTCTTCAAATTAGAATCTCATTGAATTTATATCGTAAGTCAGTTCCAATAAACGTTGACGACATCCAGATCTTGATTCATGTCGTGTGTATTCCTAGAGAACATTAACAACATTACAACATAATTTGTTAGCATGCGAATGAGCATTGATTTAATAAGAACAAATTGTCTAAGAATGTCTTGGTCTCCGATGGTATCATTTAAAATGCAATTACCTAAGTTCTATTGCGTATTCTGCAACTCGTAAATATGGCTGGTAAAATAATGTAATGCTTTACATTTAGAGGACACTGAAAGATTTTTGAAATCATTGTCAAAATTCGTTTTGTTCGTTATTAAAACGCCAGTGCCGTTTAAAACAAGCTTAAATCAAATAATTTTCAGTCGGGCTGTTTATCAGTTTACTTCTGCATAATTTAGTAAGAGCAAACTCAGCTGTCTCATTGAACATTCGTTTGTAAGACAGAAAATAAAACTTATATGACTTGTAAATGAACTTTTCTACAGATTATACATATGATAATTATCCTTAATAGACTTTTCAAGTTCAGATCGAGTCGCTTTCTTTCTTAATGGATAAGTTTTATGTTGGATTAATACCTCTGAGGAATCCCTATGTGCACCTATTGCCTCCCCCCCCCCCCCCCCCCCCCCCCCGTCTTGTAGGGGATCTTTGTTTTTACTGCTATGAAAGAGACTATGTCATCTAATAATTTTATATAAAATCAAGATGCCATTATAACAGTCTTTCACAACACTTTACGGTATATATTTTCGATTTAATAAATATAAATATAACCGTTTTCAACCATGTTTCAACAAAATGTATCCTAATGAACTTCAATTTAATAAAGAAAAATTCAGAACATCAAACTTTGGTGATCAAAATATCTACATTGAGAATAATTTTATAACAAAAAAAAATAATGATAAATGAGATGATTTTTATTTAATCACAGGAACCTGAATTTCCATCAGAAAACATCCAGAACCGACATATACGACATTTTCCCCTATATGCACATATACTCGTAAAAGACTCAATGAAAACAGCGAAATCGTATTCCAACATTGTGTCTTATATGTTTGCATATAGGGGGAAATGTATACATATGTTTGGATCTGGATATTTTCTGATGAAAATTCAGGTTCCTGTGATTTAATATTTCAAATTTTCCTATTGAGGTGATGATGTCCTACATGAAAAATCTTATGGGGTTTGTTTATATTGTACAGCTTTTTCCCTTTTCTAAAGCATGTCCTAATGTTAAAATTTTAATAATTTTAATAAACGAACTCTTCATAACAGATAAACTTTTTAAACATGGGTATCGGGAACCACAATCAGGAAAAACGTTTTGCAAGTTTTATTGCCGATACTTATGTTTAATTTAAATGCAGCTGCAGTTAAAATCACTACTGCACCTTTCAACCATTGTTTCATAGAGACTTGATTCCACTACTGCACCTTTCAACCATTGTTTCATAGAGACTTGATTCCACTACTGCACCTTTCAAACATTGTTTCATAGAGACTTGATTCCACTACTGCACCTTTCAACCATTGTTTCATAGAGACTTGATTCCACTACTGCACCTTTCAACCATTGTTTCATAGAGACTTGATTCCACTACTGCACCTTTCAACCATTGTTTCATAGAGACTTGATTCCACTACTGCACCTTTCAACCATTGTTTCATAGAGACTTGATTCCACTACTGCACCTTTCAACCATTGTTTCATAGAGACTTGATTCCACTACTGCACCTTTCAAACATTGTTTCATAGAGACTTGATTCCACTACTGCACCTTTCAACCATTGTTTCATAGAGACTTGATTCCACTACTGCACCTTTCAAACATTGTTTCATAGAGACTTGATTCCACTACTGCACCTTTCAACCATTGTTTCATAGAGACTTGATTCCACTACTGCACCTTTCAACCATTGTTTCATAGAGACTTGATTCCACTACTGCACCTTTCAACCATTGTTTCATAGAGACTTGATTCCACTACTGCACCTTTCAACATTGTTTCATAGAGACTTGATTCCACTACTGCACCTTTCAACCATTGTTTCATAGAGACTTGATTCCACTACTGCACCTTTCAACCATTGTTTCATAGAGACTTGATTCCACTACTGCACCTTTCAACCATTGTTTCATAGAGACTTGATTCCACTACTGCACCTTTCAACCATTGTTTCATAGAGACTTGATTCCACTACTGCACCTTTCAAACATTGTTTCATAGAGACTTGATTCCACTACTGCACCTTTCAAACATTGTTTCATAGAGACTTGATTCCACTACTGCACCTTTCAACCATTGTTTCATAGAGACTTGATTCCACTACTGCACCGTTCAAACATTGTTTCATAGAGACTTGATTCCACTACTGCACCTTTCAACCATTGTTTCATAGAGACTTGATTCCACTACTACACCTTTCAACCATTGTTTCATAGAGACTTGATTCCACTACTGCACCTTTCAACCATTGTTTCATAGAGACTTGATTCCACTACTGCACCTTTCAAACATTGTTTCATGGAGACTTGATTCATAAATTGAAAAACAAACACAAAAGAAACCTGTATCGACAATTGAGTGCAAAACAGTTTACGTTTATTACACGGTATATGAAGCAATTAGGTATATCTAGCCTTTCAGCAGCTTAAAATTATATGTATTTCGCGTATAATATAAGCCAAGCCGTCTACATACAAACAAATATCTATAGATCACGCTGAATAATGTTTGACAACTTTAAAATTATATGTATTTCTTTTATAATAAATATAAATCACTTTAATACTTAATAAAAAATACTCATAAAACTTTCTTTATCTAACGCTATATTTTTGATAGTAACAAACCTTTTGAATGTTTCAATGTTCTTAGTACAGCTAAACTCATTTATAGCAAAATGCCTTTGCGTGACAAACACTAAACAATTCAACTAGCTTTTACGTTCTCATTGTCTGGGTTTATTAAATATCGCCGACACGAACTACAATTTTCATAAAACTAACAAACTGTCTCAAGTAAATAACAAAGGGGACCGAAACTTTGAAAATACTTCGGTGATTTTCATTCATCAGGAATTGTAATTAAATTGTGAAATTGGATATTAACCGTAGTGTTCAACAAGAAAAGCCGCTTCCAGAAAGCTTGGCTTCTTTGCAAAGCCAATAAACGAGAAGAAGTTTAACAGAATACATATAAACATGATGCCCTGAGATTAAACATTTCAAGATATAATAACTTACAAATGAAATCACGCAATTGCAATATATGTACATGTATACGGTTTAGAATCCCTATGAGACTATCACTTTTACAATGTTGATTGTATAAATATGTACCTTATATACAGTTTTTGATCTACATTGCCATATTGCACACTTCTTTTATTCTTTGAGGAGTAAATGATACGTTCAATTTGTGCTCAAATACAAGCCAATTTAATATTCTTACTTACATGTGCTCATACTCTTCGTTTAAACCATCAATAGGTTATATTCACTTTCGAGTATTAAAATGAATCGATGAGGAATTTGAATTTTCATTGCTTCTGATCGGCTAGAAAGGAAGGGCGACTTCTTATTTCTTTAAATTTCGAATTTGACGACCAAACAATACCGGTCTCAAGTAAGATTCATCATTAATTTTAACAAAATATGTTCTTAAGCTCATTTTCTATTCACAAGCTGTAATAAACTCATTCATTTCAATTAATAATATTAATATAAAGGAAAGTTTGTTTAGCAGATAAAATTACACGAAGAAGTGGATATTTTATTGAGCAATTAACTGTATAATTGTTTGTAATTTTAGAACTCAGTACATGTTAAAATATTCAGAATCCAACTAGAAAATCCCATAATTCATTTCATTAAACATTTGACAACTGCTTGGTATTCTGAACCACTAATGGCTTTAAGGGTTCATCGAGTCAATCTTCTATCGGAATAATTAAAGAAAACTCTTTCAGTGAGCGATATATATTGAGCATTTTGTTTCCATGAGTATTTGTCTTTTTACAAATATTAGTCTAGCCTAGTTCATCTACATTTGGAACAAAAAGAAAGAAATCTCGGCCACTTCACAAATTTATCATTTCGTTTTATATGGTTAAACGAGCATGTAAGTAAATGTTAATAGTCTTTGATAAAAAGTGATTTACCCCTAAATATGTCTTCGAATTGTTTTGACTTTTTTACAATCCTTAAGCAGTGTGCATTTTCTGTTTCCGCGTCTGTATATATATTTACTAGTACAATATGTTGAATGTTCTCACTAAAATACAAGTTTAACATGAGAACCTATTAGGTTGTTGGATCACCCTAGAACCTGGATTAATTCCCCAGTGGCAAATTGTTTTCCCACTGTCCGTTCCAAGGCGGTAATTTGAGTTAATTGTCTGTTGTGTCTATTTTAGAAGTGTTAATTTTTTAACCCATTCTCTCTTTTCACCGTTTCTTTTTGGCTGTGTGTGGAAGCTGAGTCTTCTTGAAGTGGCCAATATTAATTGGGGCGCGTAACGGGAAAATGTACCTTCGGACAGTTGACGTCAACCCTTGAAATGACGTCATAAAATTGAGCGGACGACATTTATTATTATGCATTTCGTGGTAAAAATACCATTTTATTTACAAAATGTGTAATAAAATTACTTTTTAATTATGAAAAAATAATATATTATTGTAAGTTCTTTCTAAATATAGTAACAACTACAATGTTAAAAAATATGACCCAAGGTACCTTTTACCGTGGCGAGCCCCAATTGTGCTCTTAGGAATAAATCATGGATGAAACCTTTTCAAGTGTACATGTCGATGATATGATTTACTCATGACTGGTTAATTTTTATTTAAAAACGAAAATAATTTTATTTCAGAGCGACGAAGATCGTCTTATACTGCAGCTTGCACCCACCATCTACCACGAGTGTAAAGCTATGATATTGTTGATGGAGCGGTATAACTGGACCGATTTTTCTATAGTCACCACAAAAGATATAGCTCACGATTTTCTACAAGGTATGGAGTTGATGGTGAAAAATTCAAGCATACGACAAGGATATCTCTTAAAGCCAAGGTGAGTGTGACAAGACATATAATCAACACAATGGATAGTTTTACTTACAATCATGTAGCAAATTATTGTTCACTGTTATATACATAAAATGCCTGAAGGTTGAATGCTGAAATTCGGAAGGGGTCTTACTTTACAAGCTTTTTACAAAACTATTTAAGCATCCACACTAATTATCAAGGTATTAATGTAAAGACATCAAGGTTTACTAATAAGATGAGAGCGACTTTCATTTGCATGATGCGCGGTGTTATTTACATCTGTCTTGAAACATTGTCTAATGAAGCAAATAAAATCAAAACCAATTGAAGGTAACTTGTAGATGAAAAACAATATTCACAGTTCTAGCAGTTTTAAATAACGAAACAAGATTACATGAACCATTTTGCTTGAAATTAAGTTTACCTTATTGTTTAAAAATAAAAACAACATGGCCAATGTACCTGTTTTGTCTACATTGCACATGAAAGTGTAAAAGATGTTATCAGATGTTATCTGGCCTTTTAAGTTACAACATTTCTCTCTTGTTTCTTTTTTTCTAAACAACATATTTGCTTAAAAGTGTCTTAAAAGTTCTTCCTAAATTTGATATTTCTTTTTTAAATGCTTTTAGAGCCAAAGGAAAATGTATTAAATAAATTCAACAACAAGTAATAATTTTACAAGAAATTCACACCTTCTGTTTCAAACGATTTTGCCGCAATTTGACATACACGTTGCAATTCCCTGAATTTCTTATATATTATTGATACTGAACAGTGTCGTTAAAAATAATAACTTGAATGTCATAAAAATAGAAATACTTTTAATGAAATCATTTATTGCATTGTAAATATTTGTTCGCACATTGGCCGACAAACTGTCTGAGAGCGGAACACCATGGGATTATGTTGCTAAAGATTTTGTAGCTGTATTTGTCAGCAGGTGTTAAAAATTGCCAAGTTTGAATTTAAGATGAGGTAACACATAACCGGTAGGGAAAATATTGTCCCGCGATGTCTGTTTTATCACATAATAAATAAAGTGACTGTATGTATAACGTTCTGTCAAGTATAGTTCTCAGCAGGTTACATTTTAATCAATAAGATGTTGTCTTTTACAAGTCTAGTTTCAGTTTAAAACAAACAAAACTGAACGCATAAGATGAATTTTACAACATCATTTATTTTGGCGGGAAAGAGCGGTCAAAGCATCTGAAACCGAGAATTAATTATTGAGTTTAACAATTTAAAAAAAATGAAAAGGCGTCAAATGTCTCAAATAACTTGTAAATATTAATTGTAAATACTTTGTTGTAAAATGTGTAATTCCGTTCACTTTTTAGCTTACGTTTGAAGCATTATAATCTGAAAAAAAAACGAGAGCTTGGTTTTCAAAATGATCAAATGAAGAAAAACATTCATAAACAAAATGATAACCTCAAATTAATGTTATACCATTAGAACAGCAATGGCAAAACTATTTTCATCCAGGGGGGTTAAACTATGTAATAGTATGCACCAACCTCACTATTTAGAACTATAGAAAATGACCTCAAAGCGATGTTATTTTTTTCGAGATTGACGTCATACATAAAGATTAAAAGTCTCATATTTTGGCTGAAATGTCATTCATTTATGTCCTAAACACCATGTCCTTAACCAAATTCTAATCAATAACGGAGACTGTACACATTAATGAACTCGTTGTTTGTTAAAAGGTGAAGACTTATTGGCCGTTACTGCTTTAAACTGTCAAAACTCGTTTCTGAATTCTTGACAATATAATTATCCAATAAAGAGGGTCTCTAGAGTCTTCAAAGCATTAACAAACATCAATGAAAGGACGAGCAGACAAATCTAGACGTCAATACTTCACAGCGTTCAGGAAAAAGATCAGTGATTTCTCGAGTTACAACGATTGCTAAAATTGTTTAATTGTTCATGTTAACTTTGACTTAAGTGCTTTTGAACATTTAAAAACAACATTAATGGTTGTGTTCTGTTTATTGATATAATAATAGGTTTCGATTTAAGCTTAATATCCCTTTCTTCTATGCTTTTGACCATCGTCAAAAACACTAATGCTACTATTCCGTAAATTATTTCTCTTTTGTACACAAAAAGCCAAAACTATCAATCTTTTTGTTTTCAAAACGTTAATACCTTTAAGTGCATGCTCGGTTTGATTGAGACAGTTCATAAGCAGTTATGGAAATGTTTATTACTGCTCACGCCGCATTGACCCGGGTTGAACGGAATTCGATATTAACACCAGTAAACAGCACAGCTTCGATACATTTCAAACAAAGGTTTGCATATGGCGGTGAACATAGAACCTTCAAAGCGGCAATTCTAGATTAACAGCGGCTTATGTCCCTGTTTGTCCTAAACGAAAAAAAATCAATGGGCGAAACTGAAAAGAAAAGAATTTTGACAGGTCATCTGAAAATATAAATCCTGAATATCACAGGGAACGCCAAATTCAAAATATCCGCGGTGATTGAATATCAATATCTAAAAAATTATCCAAAATCCTATCCGTTCTTATAGATACATTGTTTAGGGAAAATAGTTCAACACTATTAATAATATTAAATTTCCAGGTTTCCCTTGTACTGCCTTGAGAATTACATAACATTTCAACAAAAAAGATTTAGTGATGAGGCATTATCGGACAAAGTACCACTTCCGGATGTGGTTGGACTATTTCTTCTTTGAATAGAAAATGTTCTATTGAAATTACTATTAGCTTGAAATATGTTTGACAAATATGGAACTGAATGTCATCTACTTTAGGCAGAATATTCTGAATGTTTAGCCTTTGTTTTTTGAAAAAACAAATGCTGAATTGATCAAAAAGTTTGTATTATGGTCGTAGCAAGTACCACCATTTTGAAGATTTCTGGGTTTAAAAATTTAAGTTTAAAAGGTTATTTACGAGTATATCCATTGAGGTGGTTATTACATATATTTTTATTTTCAACATCACAAGAAGTAAGCAATTTTTCAGTCAATAAAACAGGTTATTCTGAAATCAAAACTTAACATTACCAGCTGAATTTATTACAAATGTCATACAAATCTTTGGGCAGACTGAAATTGTAATTGCAACAGTGTAAGTCGAATGTGTCTTGCCATTGTCCTATTCTACATTGACTGCTTTTATAATAAGAAAATCCGCATATTGAATTTGGATGTACCAAAACCATGTGCCCAGTGTTTTTTCCATGCTGTTGTAGATATGCAGAATTGTAATGATCTCGGGCACAGATTTATGTATCATGTGTCTATGTTTTTATATGATTTCCGTCGAGTATCAGGGAGGTCGACGTTCGTTCTCATTATTATACAAATTTTGTTCATAAATGGTTATGGAAGCATATTTGTGCCACAACTTAACCACATAAAATAACGTGAAAATAATGGAGGATTTCGCAAAAAAAGTTTTTTTTCGCGAAAACATCCATATTTTCACGATAAAAAAAGTTATGTTAACACGAACTTATTCCTGTTAGTGCTCTAAACTGCCACAGCATAAAGATAAAGTTTTCATGTAAATAATGGAGGATTTCACGAAAACACATAACTTTTCTCGAAACCTTAAAAATTTCACGAAAGTTATTTTTGCATGAAAATAATGGAAGATTTCACGAAATCAGATTTCTTGAAACAAAAAACAGATAACTTTTCATGAAAGCGTAACAATTTCACGAAAGATGCCAGTTATCTAAAAATTATGGAGCATATTTGTGCCACAACTTAACCACATAAAATAACGTGAAAATTTCGCGAAAACAAATTTATCTGTTTTCGAGAAAAAAAATCTGTTTTCGTGAAATCCTCAATTATTTTCATGGATACTATATCTTTATGTTGAGGAAATTTAGAACATTTTTATCCAATGTAGCGGTAATAAGATCTGTGCAGCCGCGGTTTAGGGGAATAGAAGCAGAATGAAAATTGCAGCAGTATAGATGAGTATAGACTTTTTATTTCACTTGTAAACTCTGGAATAATATATTTATTGCTACGGCAGACAAGAAACAACTATTTCAGAGAAGCTTACTGTGAAACATATTTCCATCTGGCGCTAGTAAGAAAACAAATAATTATCCTCTATTTAATAATACACCCGTTTTCAAAGCAAACGATTACATTATTGCGAACGGAATATGATACTATCGGTACTGCTCTGAAATTAAAGTAACAAAAACAAACAAAATAAAATATTTTTACAGTAATGTAAACTATCTTACTATCTTGATAGATGATCCCTGAACGACAAAACACTTGGCGAAAAATTCTTTAGAGAATGAGTATCACAACTATTGGCAAAAGGCAAAACGAAGAAATTAGGAAGCATTTTCTTTAGTGGGCACTTAACTGTACCCGGCACATTCTTTAGAGCTACTGAACCACTCATATGCAATTTGGTCGAAATAAACAACGAACTTTTTGTAATATATGTATTTATTATCGTGCTCAACGAGATCCATCGATATAAAAATCATATCTGCTTAACAGTAGAGAAAAAAAAACAGGACATGGCACATGAAATATGTGAAGACCTATCACCTCATCAGACATTATATGGAATTATTTGACTACACCTTTTGACTTTCTAATGCTTCCTTATCAAGACAAATTTACACGATCTCATTTGATAACAAATAAGAATCCTTAGACATAAGTAAAACTAGTCATCCTTGATTTTAGAATTTCTCTGTTTTCCTTGTGAATTCCTTTGTGACATCAGAGGACGTGTATAGAAAAGATATTTTGCAATGACTTATGGATCAGTCCGGATATTTAGCTTTTCCTTTTTGTTCGTCTTAATCTGTGTTAATGGAAATTTTAAATTCCAGTAACAATGAAGACTATATTTATTACTTGTCCATACATATCTCTTCTTGGAAAACGCAGTTTATATTCTTAATAACGGCTCAGGAGAGGCTGACTTTCAGAATATTCCGAGTGAAAATAAAAGAATATAAAGCGGACAAAATTTCGTTTAAGGCTAACAAATGTTGAGAAGAAACGGACATGCACAGGGATCGCTTTGTCCGTCCGTCTGCCGGTCTGTCAATCACAAAAACTTAGCGTCTACTATAACTTTGCCATTCTTCATCAAACTTTCAAAATGAATTGTTTACAAGAACAAAGTCTTGATGATTCCAAAAATCTTTAAAACAAGGTCATTTGAAGGAGCTATTTCTCTTTCTGTTATTGGATTTTGTCAGGAAAACTTAACGTTGGCTATCATGTATTTTTAAGCAAATATAACTTGTTTGTAAAACCTTTGTAAACAAGAGCAAAGTATCGTAAAATAGTAGAGCTATGGGACTTGTTTGTAATAGCTAAGAACACGATTTGAAATATTAATTTCAAGATTGTAGTTAATATCTTTACAAATGAATTTCAAAGTTTTGAATCAATTGCATAAAAATGTAACGTGGACATGTGAAGCGGAAGCTTAAGCCAACACAGAGATAAGTATATAAGCCAGCTCCTCTTATTAGACCTCGGGTTCTCATTTTGTTAATGTTTGTGGTGTCTTTTTTGAAACTGATCATTTTATTAACCATGCTCTCTCCCTCTTTCTTTCTTTGACTGTGTGGGGAGGCTGTTATTTTCTGAATGCGGCAATTCCTGATATGCATATTTCACTTTTTTATTAATTTATTGTTTGGATTGTCTGATTTGAAATGAAACATTTAGAAACTCATGATCTTTTTTTCCTTTCTTCCTTCTTCTCGGCTACATGGAGAGGCTGTGTTTTCTGGGTGCGAAAATTCCCGATATGCCTATTTCATATTTTCTTCTTCGAATAGCCTAGTTAATACCGGAAAAAGATGTCATCAAAATCTAAGAAAACAATTTTTATTTATCAAAATATATATACTTCCCTTACCAAATACATATATATTTAATGTTACACATGTTGTTAACCAAATAACCATGTGTTTGTCTCTCTCTCTATAGAAATTGTTATTATAAAGTATCGTAAGAAAACAGTTTTGACAGCTTTTTTGTTTAAATCTTTATGACACTGGATGTATTTGAAGGGTTTCTTATAATATGAAGATGGGAGTCGTACATTAAAACAACGTACACAAACTACACGAAATTCTTCATATTGGAATGTGATTTAAAAAGCAAACCAAATTGATGGCATTTAGAAGCATTGTAAATCAAGCTTCTTAGATATCTAGGACGACAATATCATTTAATTTCAATAAACATGAAATGCAACATGTCCACCATATCGTTTGTTGATTTGCCGAAAATATTGCAATGACAGGTAATCGATAAGCATTAAGTGAAACGCTCGTCATAATGGGTGTGTACACAGGGTTTGATAATTTGTCTGTGTGTCAGAATGAGCGAAGCCTTTGCCAATATTAACGACTTGACTTGTCGGTCAATAAGGTTTTATAAGCAAATATCATACACAATCTAAAGATAAGGACATTTGCACGACTATATCGCTTTATACGCGTGCTATTTCTTATGAGCCCTCTATATTTGTTCTTGTTTATTAAAAGCAATAAGTATTAGAGGATATTGAATTTTTAATATCCTTTACGTTCAACTGGTGTATCTATTTTTAAATATACAAATATATGAAAAACAGGAACTTTGAAAGCACCCGAACACAACAAATATAAAAAATAATATCTGTTTGATTGATCCTGTTCACTAGCAGTAATGAAAATGCAAGTTGTTCTTCACACAGCCTTGCACAGGTTTGAGCGCAACTCAGAATTTCAAACCAATAAAAGTATTGTGCTCTACGGCTTTTAAAAAGGCAATTTAATTGATAACAGTACTGGAACAATAAGAAAACTATTGAAAAATGCAGATAGATAGATAGTTTATTAAGCAAAAGACCATTATGGTCCATCAGCATTTATCCATAAAACAAATGAAATACATAAATTGACATGGTAATAATATATCGAAGCAGTATAAATATATCATGTCTTAGTAACTGCAAACATACATCACATTTCCTCCGGGAGAGACAGAAGAATATGAGTAAAAGTATCCTTTCTGTATATAAAGAAAAAACATGTGCATTACGTTAAGTTTTCTAACAGATTGCATATAATGAAAAAAAAAAACATTCAATGAGTTATATACAATAACTGATAGTAGAACAATGCTAAAACATTGATATAGAAAATAAATTTTTATATGTATATTTGGACTATAAATACCGGTATAAGAAAGTTTTTCGTTGAAATGCTTTATATGCATAAATTGCTAAGGTCTTTATAACATTTTCATTTTCTGATGTCATTAGTTCAACAAATTTTACAAAATGTGGACGTTTCCAGTAATATGGCTTTATATATTGTTTACGAATTTCAATAAATAATGGACATTCAAGTACAAAATGGAACTCATCTTCTAATTTGTTACAGTGTTTACATTTTCTCTGGTCTAAAGGGATCTTAATAGGTTTATTCCAACGGCCGGCTTCTATTTCAAGATTATGAGATGATACTCTGAGTCTGGTTAATGTAGTACGATATTTTGGTATTTCCACGCAGCTTAGGTATTTTTTATATTCTAAATTAGCAATTTGTCGATAAAATAGTGTCCTAGATGAAGTTTGTAATTCGTCGTTCCAACATTGCAGATAATTATCTTTTACCCTTTGCTTCAAAATATTTAAAAATAACTTTACATCACCAACTCCCTGGTTTAACCAAACTTCATAGAAACCAAGACGGGACAGTAAATTTTTATCATGCAAAGCCCAGTTTTTCGCGTTTGGAAAATTGTCAATATCTTGTACTTGACTATAATATACTAATTTTGAATATTTAATTTCAGAATTCATGCAGATTTTTAACCAGTAATAAATGATATTTGTCTGCCATTGCACTTTGAAAGGGAGCCGCCCAGTTTCACCATAAAAAAATATTTTGGGTACATATTTTAACTCCAAGTATTTTTTTTACAGAAATGTAGATGTATTCGCTCAATGTGCGTACATAGACTGAACCCTTTTACTTCGGATGCATAATTTAAAATCGGTGTGATTAGTTTATCAAAAAGTTCTAACTTATGTTTTGTGGATATGTTTGTAAATTTGTACAAGTACTTGTTTAATTTGAAAATTGCTTTTAAAGCTTGACGTGAATTCATCTTATCATTTTCGTTAAAAGCTCCACCTGACGTAAATACAACCCCCAAATACTTGAAATTATTAACGATCTCTAAATCTACGCCATTATAATAAAAATGAAGATCTCGGGGCAATACTCCCCCCCCCCCCCCCTTTTTAAAAATCATAATTTTTGTTTTTTGTGTGTTCACAACAAGCTTCCATTTAGAACAGTAATCAGCTAAAACGTCTAACGATTTCTGTAATCCCTCAGCACTAGTGCCGAACAGAATAATACCATCAGCATATAACAGTATACATAATTTTAATGAACCAATGTCAATACCCTCAACCCTTTAAGTATAAAAGTTTCTTCTATATCATTTAAATACATACTGAACAGAAACAGAGATAAGCACTTACCTTGTCTTACACCGAGATCGCACATAAAACTTTCGCTTAATTCATTCATGAACTTGACCCTTGATTTGACATTTTCATACACAGATTTTATAACATTGAGAATTTTGCCTCTAACACCATACTTAATCAACTTATACCACAAGACATCCCTTAATACAAAATCGAACGCTTTCTTAAAATCAACAAAGGCACAAAAAGCCTTTCATTTCTATTTAAAGAATACGTAATCAAAGAGTGAAGAATGTAAATATTATCGATGGTCGACATCCCAGAACGAAAACCTGCTTGGGCTTCAATATAAACACTATATTGCTCAGCCCATTTAGTTAACCTGTTGTTTAAAACCCTTGAAAATAATTTTCCAAAAGCGCTTAATAATGTTATTCCTCTATAATTATTTACGTCATTTATATCTCCGCCCTTGTGCAAAGGAACTATTAAACCATCAGTCCACTTCTCGGGAAAATAACCTTTTTCGAAACAAACATTAAATAAATTGTGTAAATATGGCAAAATGTAATCAACACCGTATTTGAATAATTCATTAATTACTAAATCTGAACCGCCGCTTTAACCGTTTCTTAACTGTTTTATTGATTTTGAAATTTCATCGTTACTTATAGCATTATCTAATTCTGCAAACATAATGGATATTTCTTGCTTGAAAATTCTTTCATTGAAATAAAGAATATCTTCATCAGCCTGAAAAAATCTATCTTCCGGATTATTAATTGCCTGAAAGTACCTTGCAAAAATGTTCGATGTAATATGTTTTGGATATTGGGTTTGATACGTACTTTTAAGCAGTTTCCAATATTCTTTTGCATTTCTGCGCCTTAAACTAAGTAATTTATTTGTATTGCATATGTATTGACAGAAACGAAAATAAAAAATGAAGAATAGCGTTATTGTTTTTAAAAAGGTTCACGAGTTTTCAACAATTCTCAATTCTTAGCGAAAAGATATTCTAACTGGTAAAAATATAACATTTTTAAGTTAACAAAATATATAGTTGCATGTGACAGTAAACTTTTTAAAAACATTGTTTTATTCCATTAGCAGCAAATGGAAGTTGCTGTCACTAAAACGAAATCATTGTGTTTGATTCAATCTGATTACAGGCTTTCTAAAGAAATATAAAGTGGCAATATAAAGTGACTAATGTCCTACATTGATCGTTGATTCGCTGTCTACAAACGCATAATGCACGTTTTGCATAAATATCCAGAGTAAGTGCTGGCAACATATAAACATGTCCACCTCGGAAACTTACAATGTCGTTATATCATCATAAACCAAATACTCTAATTAGTATTTGTTGTTTTTATTTGTATAGGAAAAGTAAAATTATTGACATTTTATGGCCACCACACGGCACAAAAAGCGCTACTGCAAAAATTAAATAGATTAAAAAAAGGAAATTTGAAACCCACGAAACATGACAAATATCAAAATATTGCAAGCCCGATTTGAAGACTGTTTTGTTTTTCACCAACTGCAATTTCCCTTTAGCCTGTCATTGTCTGATGTTTACAAAGCAAACACAAAGAAATTTTTAATATAAACCTCGCTAGAAATGTCGACATGTTTGCTATCTTTAAGTTATTTTTTGGATATGAACGAAGACTGCTGCGCCTGAAGAGAATATTTATCTTGTCTGTGACACATCAGCTGTTTGTAAGGAAAACAAAAACAGAGAAATATGCTTCTCCAGAAATGTCAGATTAACTTCATTAATAATGAATATGTCTGTGAAGACATAGTAGCTCATCAGACGTCATTAGATTTTGCATTTCAAGCGTATACTTGCAAGTGCTCCATTTAAGTTAAATTTACTAGGTTTCGTCAGATAATGTCGTCATTAAAAGTTATTGCATCCTTTGTCCAAGACCATAAATCTTAAACTAGAGACTAGTCTCGATTCTTAAGAATCTGACTAGCTAACATAAAGACATTTCAACCAATCCGGTGCTCGAGAATTGAAACTGGTCTCTAATCTCAGTTTTATACTCTTAGGTCTTTATCGTAAATCTCAAATCTTAAGGGTGTTTTCAACATAACCATTTGATTATGCATTTCTCATTCTTTATTCGATGTTCCATTTACCAATCTGCGAAAGCATTAGATTAAGTTTCAATTTTTTATGAGGACAAACATGTATAACTGGTCTAAATGTGTTTTTAACATTTCATGTTAGCATCTTACAAGAAATATCTTTTAAAAAGATAAACGGCGTTGATGGAAAAGATTTATATATACATGTATATAAGAAAGAAAGAAATACAGAGAGGCAAAGCAGACACAGTTTAGTAAATTTTATTTTATTTGTTATAGCTGTCGACGAACCCTCCCTGCCTTCTTAGTATGACTTAGAGATTAAGCGACCGAATCATGACAACTCATAAATTTATTGAAAGTGTCTTTCAATAAAATGTTGAAGCTGTTGCAACAATTTCATACAATGATAACAAGTCGATTAAAGATACTGAAGCAAAATATTCAGTTTCAATAAAGTACCTCGTGTAGAGTGAGAATTCAAGATGAATAAATATCCTTGAAATTTAATAAATATAAATAATAACAGCCTGTTACAAGAGCGAAATCTAACAACTTTTAAGTATATTAACTTTAAAAAAAGTGTCCGTCCAGAGTATTGAACCCGGGGCCTCCGCTTGAGAGGCGAGAGTGTTAGCCACTTCACTACAGTAAACTTGTATTTCGTACTTGAAATTAACAATCAGTATCAAAGGAACTAGAAAGGAACCAGTAAGAACTAGGAATATCTACACTTCTCTTTCGTTTTTCACTGTGTAGTGTATGCAAGTGTTTACCTGACACCTAAGAATATTCCATATAATATTGTATTTAAGCCATCAATATTGACTTAACTGGTTACTTAAATCGTAAATATGTTTTTCCTCCAATACAACACCCACTAACAACCAATCGAATTAATCTATTTGATTTTTCCGCTGCATAATAATAAAAATCCCACTAGATACCTCTCCACCCTGCTAGATGCCTCTCTGGTGTAAATAGCTACCAATCGAAATAGTTTATTTCATTTTCCCTCTGCATAATAAGAGAATACGAGTATTATTTACAACATTTCATTGGTCGAAAAACTAGGTCAAAAGTGACCTTAGACAGCTTACGCCGAAAAACAGAACTAAATACAATTTTAGAAATTCTTACAAAATAGGTTCTTCATCCAGCAACAAGTACTCTTTCTTGTTTATTATTGAAGTATAACGATTAGGGAAACATTAAGCTGCGATGATAGTGGATAACTGGCCAGACATACACTTAAGCTCTTGAAATGCAGTTTATGTATTTAATGGTCTCTAGTGACTTGCTCTTCTATGGAAATACAGACACAAGAGGAATATTTAACGATACGAAGTGGAAAGATGTCCTGGTTAATAATTCCCGGCTGATAATGCTTTAACATTAACTTGTCATATCGCACTAATATGAACAAAGGCAAAGCCTTTCTCAGAATTCACAGATATCATAGGTCAGGACAGATACGTCTAGGTTTGAAAACATTAAACAAGAAAATTAAAACGGGACTATGCGACGTGAGTAGTTATAAGTATAAACATTACTGCCCATCAAAAGGCTCATTCAAACCGAGCTTGCATTAGTTTCATATTTGTCGTGTTCTGTGATTTTCTATTCTTCAAGTTCCATTTTTATCTGTTTCAACTAATTTCCCGAAATTTTTTCTTTTGCCGATGGTTTGAAACATATTGAAGCTGCTGTCACTGTAAACATATTAGGTGGCTTCTTATATAATCTGATACAATCTGATTAGAGAATTTGAAAGACGTTAAAGGAAATGTTTAGTGACAAATCAGAGATGTACATCTTACATGTTTCAGTGATTCTGTGTCTGCACGCGTATAATTATGACCAACACAACGTACTTTGGTTTCGCTTTTTTTGAGGTCTAATAAAATGTCTGAAATCTAAATCCGGTAAAGTGAATATATTGAAATTAAAAAAGTAATGATAGAATTTCGTGATGTTCTTCGAAGTCTAATTTATTGATACCCACAAAGACTTTGTTTGCCGTTTGGCGTATTCTTGGCTTAGTGCAGTCGATTTATTTTTCATTTCAATTTGAAAGAATACGTTTTACTATTACATGACATTTGTACATCTGTCTGTCTGCAAGTTCTAACTACAGATTATCTTTGAATAATATATTTGAGTCCACTTATCGTTGTTTAGGTTTTCTTTGGCAAACGTTATCAAAATTTAAAACAAAAAAAACAACAGCTAAACGTTAAAAGTGTCCTAGACTTTGATGTTTCATTCAAAAAGTAAATTTTCCGTAAAAAAATCAGTTTGTAGTTTGAAAAATATTAAGGTTATTACTAAAAATAGAATAGTCCAATCAAATCTTCGTTAATTGAAAACAAAATCATACCTTACTCTTATAGTTTTTAAAATTTGAGAATTCTAAACTGTCATTGTGAAATATTTATCAGAAACTGTAATATTGCGGTGTATGGTCGATTATTTTATTATTTTATATGTACGAACAAAGTTAAGTATTAATATGATTTTTATTTTATTACAATAAATAACAATTTATAAATAAATCCAGTACCTTTTAAATGATTCGTGACAATGCGTTGTTCATTTGCTTAGGAAAGACTAGTTTGGTGAAAACAGTTTGCGAAACTTCAATGACTAAACTCATATGATGTGATACAGATTTATCGGTCTCGCGTGACATTGTTTTACTCACGCAGCTCGAATGATAAGATCATATAGACTGCATAATGTTATAATATTGCTTTTAAATTTCGCATACTGAGTATTTGATTCATTACTGCCTAAATCTGTATTTTCCCGGTCAGCGTTTCGTGCTGAACGAATATTTAGAGACGCGAAGTTTTATTTAAAGAAAGATTGTCCGAACATTAAGATACATGTACATTAATTAACACGTCCGTAAACGTAAGCCGAGAAAAATTCAACACCGGTCAGACGTTTCTTCCTTTGACATTTCTGATTACCTTTGTCAAGCAATTAACTCCATAGTTGTTAAATAAAAATCCTACTGTTGTATAATCAACAAAAAATGCGATGGCTTCGCAAATAGGGTGAAATAGATTAGTTGCAAACTGCCAATTCGGCGCAAGGCCGGTAATGCAGACACAAAGTTTGAAACACAACCTGATCAGAAATTAGCAATAATAATACTAGATAAGCTGTCATTCAAACAATCAGCTGATTTAGAAATGAAATCATCCTAGTTTGTTGACGGGTTGAATTATGGGCAAGTATTAGCACGATTAAAAATATTCGTCGTTCACTTTATTTCTTACTCGTAATAAAAATTATGAACATCAGACTTAAACATCGTAAATTAATTAATGCACGGTTAGAAATTTACGTCGTTTATATTTCTATTAGTCTGTGTTATTTAATGCGAAGATGCTCTGTGTACGTATTACTGAAATGTTGTTTCAAACCACTCTTGAATAAAACTTCCTATGAAAAAATAAAATGCATAAAAATTGTTTCCGTATAATATTTAAAACATAAATCGCAAATTATTTAAAACAATCAGTTCTTGTGTCGATGACACAGATCTGTCTTGCCTTGGTACATCACCTGTACAGGCAATACATCGCCACTCAAGCTCCAAGTCTTTTGGTTTAAAATATTTTAAGATCGACATTTCAAAACATTATTGCACACGAAAAACCCAACAAGCTGCAATACACTAATTGAAATTTAAAGTCATGAGATTTATCGAGTTGTTTTGATAAGCGTTAAATAACAACGTCGGCGGAGTGTGAAAGATTATCTGTATTGATGTGTTTGCAATACCTGGGCTTTATTTTCACCTGTGACATATTTTGGTGTGTTTAATTTTCGCCTTTTCATTAGGGTGGCCAATTAGGCCAATTATTAACCAAGGCCAAAATATCCCAATTTACGGTATATCATAATTAGTAAGCTTAAGGGATTGCCACACTCCTCCCAACTTTGTTCATCGATAAAAAGAAAATTATCAAAATCTCAATAATGGCAAAATGCCGTTCAATGAAACTTTGCACAAATGAATGTTACTAATGAATCTTTATTTTGCATACAGTAAGACACGTTAGAAAAGTAAAGAAAAAAAGCTAGACCTAAAAATTCCTTAAAATTCTATTTACATAAATTCACAAAAACTAAGCGATACAAAACATAATTTTAAATTCCAACGTGAGCGCAATGATACCGACAAGAAAATGTTGTGTACTTTGTAACTAAATTTCAAGTACTAAAAGAGAAATCAGTGATTGTCATCCGTTTACGCGACCAGGACGCGACCAAAAACTTGAAGGTCAAACACACTTTTACTTATATCTCGTAAAGTTTACATATGTAAGTCAAGAGGACACAACAAATTGTTGTCAGTATCATATTACTGATGTGGGGTTTTAAAATGATGTTTTGTGTTGTTTAGTTTTTGTGAATTTATGTAAATAGAAGTTAAGGGAATTTTTAGATCTCGGTACTTGTCTTTACTCTTCTAACGTGTCTTGCCATCTGCAAAATTAAGATACACTAATAACATACATTTGTGCAAAGTTTCATTTAACGGCATTTTGCCGTTATTGAGATTTTGATATTTTTCTTTTTATCGACGAACAAAGTTGGGAGGAGTGTGGCAATCCCTTAAATATATTTAATATAACGGCATACATGTACCTTTTGTAAACGGGCTTCATCCTTAATTTATTGAATAAATTTGATTGTGTTTTTAAAATTATGCAGTATGGCATTTATGAAAAGCAAACATTTCAAGATAGCATATCATGTGCTTCTGGCAGGTTTTTGGTCAAGTTATGTGATGCCTCAGTTGATGAATTATACAAACAAAATATATGAACATGTAATTTCTTTCTGTTTTTAGGTTCACAAACATTGCGACGGTGGTTCTGGACTATGATGACACAGGAGCGTTTCTGAATGAGGAACAGAAACAATACATTACAAGAGAGTTCCAGACTTTGGTGAAGGCTCGAAGCACCATCATTCTGTTCCATGCTAAGTATGTACAACTTTATTTTAAATAAACAAGTCGTTACATTCAAATGAAAGTTTAATAAGAATGATATATACACTCATGCAAAGTTCGTTTTGGTCATTCTTTATTTTTATTAGACGGATATTGATTTGACATGTTTACTTCTATTAAATGATAATTACAGGCTTCGATTTGTCATTTAAACATTAAATAATTGGCTTGGGAAAATGTTTAGGTGGGTTATCGTACATTTTGCGAAACATGCATGTTATGCAATCAAAGCTCAAATCAACCGAAAACTACAATGAGTAAGAAATCATCATAATTTGTTGTACTACAAACACTGTAAACAATAAATTCTATTTTGTTGTACTCCAAACACCGCTAAGGAAGAAAAACATAAATTCTATTTACCAACTGCATGTTTCTTTCAATACGTCCGTTTTAAATGATCAAACTTTATAATTACATCCTTTTCAGTAAAGTCAGTTATTTTTAACCATTGGAACAAGTGAATGGTTTGAATTTATTTAGGAAAACAATTTATAAACATTTAAAGACATTAAAATTGATTCTCAGGCAACGCAGTTCTTGATACACCTATCCTAGTCATAGAGAAGAAACAAAAATAGCATAAATTGTATGATGCTGATTTCCAATTAAACGTTGGATAAGTGTTCATCTGCATTTGAACTAGCTGATAAATCTAGACAAAAGATCATGTTTTGATTAAACTATATCTAATTTGTATGCACTTCAAAAATTCTCGAAACGCCATCAATGGTAATATAGTAAATCTACGCTGTATATGTTCTATTGGTTTTGGCATTATTTTTTTTGTCTTCAATAGCTGTTCAAAAACAATAAAAAATAATAGCTTTTACTTAGATAAAACATTTAAAGAAGTTCAATGTCAAATAGAACTTCAAATTAGATTTAATACAGGATAACATGCATGTAAGACAAGAAATATCAAATTAAAAAAAAACACAACCCTTTAGAATAGTTTAAAGCAATATAACAAAAGAAAAACTTAAACTTGTTAAAATGATGGTTTGTGCTAGGTTTGCTATAATGTTTTAATATTTGGCAAAGGTTGTTGTATGCAGCGCTTTCTAACAACATGTTTTGTTCTAGTACTTATTTCAGGAATAACAGACATTTTTCTCTAATGGCGAACACTTTCTCGCTCCATTACAGACACATGTTTGTCATACCGGGAGGATTTACTTGAATGTGCTATTTAAACAGTTACCTAGTTGTCAACATTCCATGTGCGTTTTAGTATGATTATCAATATTTGTTTACTGGTTGGCTTAATTAAAGATACTCCCTAAGTCAAAATATGTCATCTTGATTGATTAACGTATGCAATCCCACTGATATTTCGTAGATATCAAGAAATGGACCATTTAATAGTATAACTATAATATACTCTATTTAGTTTGAAATGTCTCCCAGCGCGAGGAATTGCAGATAGAACGGAATGAAAATGAGTAATAGGCAATACAAGCTACGTCTTTTAGCCTCGTGTAGATCGCTATTCTGTTTTCTTTAAAATATACACATATATTACTATTAGATTCGGACGGACTAGCAAAAGTATGCATTTATATATTTCATAACGTTTGATTTGTTAAAACTGAATCAGCTCGTTTGTACGTTCCCCCATATAGTTGATTAATGTGTAATGTTACCATTGAGTCCATTCCATAAGCATTTTAAGAAATGAATGTTAGATGTTTGAGCGTTTCGCTGGCGGAGTCCGCTATGGAAAATATTTTCAAATATTGTTAATTTCAGTACTAAAATCGGAAATAAATTGTTCTTGTTAATAGATAAATTAAAAATGTTTTTTTTTAATAAATTGCAAACATTGTACATTCTAATCCTGCAAATCTCTGTCTACACGAGTCATAAGCATCTTTTTATCACGGTGCGTCAAGTTTACCATTGACCAATCTGATGTCTATTCGTTTGCCATTGACCATTGCAACATCACTCTTGTTCTTGTCTTCATTTAATGTTTATAATGCATCATAGTTTGAACAAAATATCATAAATAGACATATAATCCATTATTATCTCTTAGGATATGCTTTTTATGAAATTTCGATTTTTTTTAAGTTTAAAGTCATAAAAGTGTTTGCTTTTTTAAATTTCATAACCGATTTTGCAAATGCATCGTTCAATATTATGAATCAATGAACATGAATTGAGTTGTATTATGTCTGATACACCTGTCGCAATAAGACGTTAGTCGTAATAGATGTTGTTGTTACATGCGTAACGAAACTGAATTACAAAGAAATAAGAAATAAATAATCTATCACACCAATGTCTTGTTTTATTTCCGTCCAGAAAATGTTCAACAGTTGAACCTAAATTGAAATATAGCAATACCACCAATTGCCTTGTTATCTCACGTTCACTGCGTCTTAGCATCTTCTGTCAGAATTCACAAATTGATATTAGAGATTCTCGTTAACTTGTGATCAATGCCAGACAGAGAGGATATTACTGGATAACAAGATTCATTTCGAACGGATAAAATACAATCAACGTAATCAAAAGCTTTCCTAGCCATTCTGAAATAAGTACTTAACCTTTGTGTCAAATTAAATTGTTGCTTATGTGACGGATAATCTTTAAATTTGAATAATTGTTTTCGTAAAGAAAATGTATAATCTTGCATAATGACAAAGCTGTGACATCTAGCTTCATTGAACGGTTACGTCACCGCTATAATATTTGGCTTATTCTCGGATAATTTCACAAAATATATAGAAATAATAAAAACACTAAAATATTAATATTTCGCTCTACCCGGAGCAAGGCGTTGTGGGACAGTAATTCGTATTTGGACTACGTGCTCATAAACGTGCTCATTTACACCGTTCCTGCAATATTGTCATGATTGTCATGATTGATGACATTCGAATTTACTTGCCTTTTTGTATATTTGTATTTATGATAAAGAATATTAATGGTTTCACTTTCACTAATAAATTATTTGTTTTTATTTCGTTGGAATGATCATTGTCAATAATCATATCAACCACCTATTAATATAAAATATATTTAAAAAATGAAAGTCATTTATGCAAGTTTGTATCGGTGCATATGTACAACGTTGGACCATTTTTCATAAAAATTGCACCGTGTTTTTTAATAAACCCACACCATATGTAGGTTTTTACACTATGTGTGATTTTTATGCATCCTTATGTAAAACGATGCGATGCATAATTTATGAAATTTAATTACTAAACATTAAGAATTTTAATCGGGTAAAGTTCACCTCATAATTATGTTTGATTTAGAGCAATAGACCATATCAATGTAACAGATGAAATTTCATAGAGCTTGAAGTCTGTTTTGTAAGAAATTCTCAGATACTAAAAAAGTTAAATATGCATATCAATGATGGCCACGTCCAGCAGACAAAGGCTTCCCTAGCAGCCAAAACTAGAGAGGAGAAAATAGCATGGTTCAAAATAGACGTCACAAACAATTAACGAAAGTGAGAACACAAGGGGTTACCGCCTTGGAACGGTCAGTGGCAAAACAACTTGCCACTGGGGGGAGAGGGCGGTTTAAAATAAGGATCATGAATGCACCAACGTCACACGTTTCACAACAGGTTCTTATATAAAACAACAAGTATAAGTTGTCTTGGTGAAAAAAGTGTTAAATCCAATAAAAAGTATTCTTTCCTGTTGGTACATCGTACTGGGTGACTCAGCTGATAAAAATCAAAGGTCCATTGAAAACATTAATTACCCTACATATATTTTAGAAAAATGCATCTATAAGTTTACTCCTTTTTGGACTATCTTAATCTGCAATTTAATCACGATCTTTATTTATCGCAGAGTCAATAAGTCCCGCCTACCCCATGTTGTCATGATGCAACAAATATTCCCATCACCGTTTCATTTCTTGGCATATGAATATGGTAGTGATTTGTGTTTGTTCTTTCAGTAATACTATACGTCAAGACTTAACATTGATTAATTACTAATCCTACAACGGTGTTATCTATCTACAAAATTCGACTTTTCTGTGTCAGTGCCTACTCAACAACATTCTGTTATTTTCAAACAACATTTGTCTGACAATCTTAGTAACCAAAGAGACTTAATTAAAGAATAATCAGTCTGTCAGATTAAATGACTCCATACTTTTCGATTATTTAAAGATACTATTATTACATATAATAAAAAGCATGTAATGAAGTTTATTTATCGAATAACGAGCTTATCATTTATTCCTACATAATGGTAATAAATCGGTTTATACATAATTATTAATATTGTAACTTATACCTAGGAATTTATCAACATCTCTTTGCCTTTGAGCTATCAAAACGTTATCGCAAAAGAGTCAGACTTCAAGCATATGTTACTTAATTACGCATTATTTTCATTTATTCTATCTGCTCCGGGTAACTTTATATTTTTTATGATCAATCTCAAATCGGATTCATTATTCATATGAAAGTGCACATGACACCATCAATGTGATATTTTCATGTTGATACCATTCCATGATAAGCGGCGTATTGTCCCCAGTTACATTGTAATAAAAATAGAATAAACGTAAAAAATAGAATAGTATTTTGCAAGGGAACTGAGAATAAAAATGCTGAACAGAGAATGCCAAAAGACTGATATTAAAATGTTTGAAATTATTTAAGGGGTATATTTGGATGGATTTTTTAAGCTTCCACAAAGAGATATTGAAAATGGATTTAAAAAAATAAACTATAAAAGCCCCTGAACACGACAAAAAAGAAACAATGAGTATAATTTTAGGTACAAACGTTACACTGTATTATGTAGGTTCATTGATGCATAAAAAACAACATGTTAATAAGATTGGATTGATTGATAGTATGTAGTGAATAATTTCTGTAAATATTTAATCATTGTCATCCTCGGTTCCTAAGTTCAAGAATATATAATGTATCTAGCTGCTTCCATCAAGTTCATGCAGATATGATATCAAATGATTTATTGGTCATCTTCCCATTTTTTCTTAAAGTTCTATCTAGATCTAGCAAACGTCTTAATCAAATGCCACAGGGCAGAATGACTCAAACGTCGTATCTTTATGTACGAATACACTGTCTAAACCAATTAAAGATTTATTTCCTGTGATTCATTGTCAACGGCGATAACAAATTGATGGCCGAGGAAAAGTGCATGAAAAAGCCTTTTTACCATATCCCGTAACCATTTGTCCTTATTTAAACAGTAATTAAGTCCAAAAAAAATTGTTGTTTGTGTTTAGTTTTCTTTTGTTTGTTTGCTTAGTTTTTGTTTTGTTTTTGCAAAATTGAAGAAAGAGTTATTTACTTTTGGTTCTGCTTGTGACTATGTTGCATACATATGAGCCTTTCATAAAATTTAATGTTTTGTATTTTTGTTTTAGTCGAAATAAAAATCTATTCGGAACTGCCTAACATTGGTTTCATATTAAGTTTTTTTCCGGCAATCGTGTTTTCGCTGATTTGACTCCAGACTCTTGTCTCGGTGAAGCCATCTAGGACTAAGTTTTTCTTTAAAATGTTTCTTATGTTTTGTTTCTTTGTGTACTTTCGCATGCACTGGCGAGGTAATAGCTGGAATGGAGGGAATAAACCGTGACAACTTGTAACTTATGGAACCTGGTTTAAACCCCGAGTGACTCATTTTAGTTTCTAGGGATGTCACATTAGAAATTGATCAGTTTATATCTATGTACGCTTGATACAATATGTAGTTCGTGTGGGGACGTTGTGTTTTCTGATTTTTGCTTTTTCTGTAATGCATATTTCACTCTTTTCTTTAAACCCGACGCCAAGAATCTGGCTACAAAGGTTGCTATTTCTTTATCTCATGCCCTGCAGAGTAATGTAACAGAAGCATTTGTGGTTAACCAGAAATGAAACTTGTCAAGATAACATACAACAGCATAATGATTTTGTTTGATCTTTTACAAATCACCAAACATGGTATTTTCAGGAACAATGTATTTTAAAGATAATTGTGTGTTCAGATAATATGATCACTATTATAGGATACCATAAACTAATTACTATTTGCTTCATAAGGTCTTCATAGAGTCTTTACTCGTTATTGTGTTACAACAACACATCATATTGGATAAATCACCATACATTGAAACTATAAAAAGTGTCTTGTTGTTTTGGCTTGCACGTGAACTTCTTTCATATATATGTGCCATTTGTTAATGTACAAAGGTTTAAAACGCAAATCAGGAAAAGCCGATAGGCTACGGGCAGAAAACACCTTATGAAGATAATAAAGTTAATGTGTTTGCTTTAATTATTTATTTAAATGATACATCTGAAGGTTGGTGTAAACACAAGTATATTTTGGGTAATACCTACAATAATTTGTTTCAAGAACATAATTAAGGCAATTATGTATTTTGTTATTTTACAAAGTGTAAGTGTAGGATGCCTGCATAATTATTTGATTAAAATTCTTTCAATCCTTTTTGTGTCGCCCTTTCTAAGAAACGGCGAGACATAGGGATCGCTTTATCCGTCTGTCTGTCTGTCTGTCCGTCCGTCCGTCCGTCCGTCCGTCCGTCACGAAAACTTAACGTTGGCTATAACTTTGCCATTTCTTAATATTTCTTCATGAAACTTTAAAATTATATTCCTTATGACAACACGCTCGTTATGATACCACATTCTTTAGGTCAAGGTCACATTTGATTGAGTTATTTCCCTTTTTACGAAAACTTAACATTGGTTATAACTATGCCATTTCTTAATATTTCTTCATCAAACTTTCAAATTATATTCCTTTTGACAACACGCTCCTGATAATACCACAATCTTTAGGTCAATGTCACATTTGATGGAGTTATTCCCCTTTTTATGACAACTTAACGTTGGCTATAACTTTGCCATTTATTAATATTTCTTATCAAACTTTCAAATTATATTTTCTATGACAATACGCTCGTGACGATGCCATATTCTTAAGATCAATGTCACATTTTATGGAGTTATGCCCCTTTTTGTACTTGCAATTTTATTCCGACATAGCACCAGAGGGCGACACAAGTGTTCAACTGAACACCCATCTAATTAACGAAACAAACGACGTTCCCAAATATTTGGAAGTAATGAATTCGTAAATGTGTTTTATGGTTTTGTTAAAAAGCATGTTGCGCATAAAACACCTCTTCTATGAACTGTATTACACTGCAAGAGAACTTAATCAGAAACATAAAAAATGAAAGTGCTCGTTTATTGCATCTGTTCGTGATCCCTGTCAGGGGATACAGATTAATTATACATCAATTCATGAGGAGCTCTAGGCGTTTAACATGTTTTCCATTTTACAACTACGTAGAAGAATAATAATTTGAGATTTTATTGCTAACTTATTATCTTATCCGAAAATTTTTGGTAATTTCCTCCCACATGTTTGAATACTTTTAAAAGAGCAACTGATTAGGTGTAATAGTTTCATCTGAAGTTTTCGTTACCTAAAAGAATTGGCTTTAAATAATAAATTCAGTTCACCGACAGATGAATAAAAAACATTAACGTGGATCTTTGAAATCCATTGAACACGACCAATATCAAAATATTGTAGTCTCGGTTTCATTGTGCAGTAATTGACATTCATATTGCTATCAACGCCACCTAATCCCGGGATGAGCTAAACTCAATATTAAGAAAACTATAAATATCGTGCCCACCGTCATTCAAATGGCCTAATTGAAAACTAGACTGGCGGAATGTACGGGGAGACGTTTTACGACCGCCCAAGGGCACAAATACCGCTACTCTGGGAATAAAATAGATTTCGAGATTCTCCCACCGAAACATCGCCAATTGTAACAATACCATTTCGCCTACACTAACTGTTCAACACGAAATTAATATTTTCGTTGTCATTTCAATTTCCAACGAGGTAACACGCCATATTTTAATCTGTTTTGTTGGTATTTCCCCATAATGTTTTAGACCTATCTTTATGGTTAAGTATTGTTGTTTTTATTTAACCTTTCTTTGTTTAGCTACTGAAGCAGGTAGCTCAAAAACTTTTTCCAGGATAAACTAAGCGGTTTAACCAATATGAGCAATGGTATCAAATGTGTTAAATACCTTTCGATGTCATTGTAAACTTGCTTTTCGAATGCACAAAAGCATAAATTGAAAGGGAATATATAATTAATAATTAATTTTAGAATTTA